>DWKL01003106.1:0-11879 GCA_018249415.1 Phareas burnsi | reverse complement strand
GGATGGGGGTGTCAATGGGTCGGGGTGACCAATTAACATCAGGTGGCCTTCATGCTCGTTTGCTACTTTACAAAAAAAAAAAAAAAAAAAAAAAACTGTATACTTAAGTATGTATAATTTGTGGAAGTTATTTAAAAGATGCAATTTTGGACAGAAATTTAATTATATACTTTTTTGTTTCTGTATATGTAACTAGTTTAAAAATGTTTTCTTCGTCATCGAATATCAAAAGAAAGCTTTAGAAATAACCAAAAAACAATACTATGTATATTTCGATATATTATAATATGTATTTATAATACAATTTGGGTCGTCTGTTATGAGACAAGCGGGTGTCATTCTTGTGAAAATTAAACTTGAATTAAGCTGATTGCCATCAGCTAACATCAGTGTACTTGTCGCTACGAATTTATTTGATAGTTGCACAGATTTAAAACGTAGTGAAGGAATTCTAAATCTATGGATGGTTGTCTATTCTTTTTCGAAGTACGTCAAAGTATTTTACGGTATAAACTTCTTTTCTGATCCTTTTAATCCTGATGATTTTTGTACATTCTTCATAAAGTATGTATATGCAGAAATGGTATAACATAAGATATTATATTTGCATTTTTTTTTCAATAAAAGTAGCATTCAAACGACCACATCGTTTGTATGCTATTGCAAAGCATTTTTATATATTATAAAAATAGCAAACGATGTGCAGACGATCTAATTAAGTGGTTACTGCAACCCATGGACACCCTCATCTAACATCAAGCCGTATTGAAGGCTATCATAGATCGTACGTATATGCATAAATACTCCTGATTAAGACGATCACCTCCCTCGCAAATCTCCAACTGAAATATAAGAATTGCTTCACGGCGGATTGTGAGGACTGCGGTGGTACTACCCCAGGCGGACTGTATTCCTACCACCTATCACAACCGCAACATACGTCCCATTTTATGCTCAGCATAGATGAGTTGCTACCCATAAAGAAAAAGTCGAATTGTCCCATAAGAGAAAGTTTGTCTAATCACGTCATTATATAGCTATTTTTGGAAAGTGACTAAGGCTAGAACCTGGAACAAGAACTAGGATTAAATTCCAAGAAACCAACACATTAAAAGCTATAATTCATAGCAGATTATCATAATCCAGACACATAACAAGCTAATTACTCACAACTTGGCCGAATTTGCATGAAATTCTCGTTTTGTTGAATTACGAGCTATATCGGGCTAGGTGTCACGTGGATTTATTACATCGTATTGTTTATGGCCGCAATGCCTGATTTCATTTGTAGCCTACGTCCAGAACACGTCAGAATTGTTTAATTCTACCAGCATTTCATATTATTTGCCTATCTTACCTATTTTACTACTGAGTTTGATGAATTGTCAAAGACAAGAAGAGTAGCGAACAAGCGTGCTAGCTTAATGTTAAATAGTCTCTGCAGCTCATGGACACATCTAACACATCTAACCTGAAACAGGACTGAAAACTTGAGGTCGTACGTAGATGCATCACCACTCCTAAAGACTAAGATGGTCGCCTCGCTATAACTACACCTGACAACTGCATATCTCCAACCGAAACACGAGTGTTGCTTTATGGCGGATTGTGACGGATTTATTTCTCTAAAGGAATATATTTCTCTTACCTAGACATGTGTATGTAAACAAATAAAAATGTTAAGCAATCATACCCTAGCGGTATGAGTTCAGCCTCTCCCGCCGGCAGTCCTGGCTTCGACATCCGGGCTTGGACGTTATGTGCACATTAGAAATTAAGGTCAAAGTATAAATTATAAGAAAAGCTCTTGAAAGTGTGCGAAGTCTGCTAAAGCCAGATCGGTGTTGTGGTGTCTGCATCCAGCGATTGCCCGTTATCTTTTTCAGACCATCAGTCTACCTGGTAGTTTGCGCCTCAAATTATTTTTGATTATCAATCACTAAATAACTATAGATCAAATCTTAGAGGGATTTATACTCAACTGCATGAATTACTTAGAAAGTTGTACAAAAATGGAATTTGAAATAGTTCAATAATTTAAAAAATTGAACACGGCATTAAATAATTAAAGTAATAAATTACTAGTGTTATGTTACGATTAGCAATTAGTTAGGATGCGTTAAAGTCTTCGTTTCGTACACATGAATACGATGTTCAATCTCATATTCGTCATCGTTGTAATAATTGTGGGAACATGTAATAAAATTAAATAAAAAAAACAGATACGTACACAACGAATGGCTGAGTCACAGCTGCATTTCGATGTATCGCCGAATGATTACTTACATTGTATGATATAAATTCTGACTTCTACTCCACAACAGATGTCGCTACTAGTAAAATAATTTAACAAAATTCGTTCAATAATTAAAAATTAATTAAAAGATTATTTGTCCCTTAAGAACTACAAGTAAATAAAACTTATTATACATTCCTAAATTTATTTACAAATTACATTTACTTGTTAACGTACAATGGAGTTTTGAAAGATTTAAACGCTAAAACTACAGATTAAAAAAATAAATTCACTGACCAATTGACTGACCGAAACATAATGCAAGAGAATTAAATTAATAACATGCAAATTAAATTAATTAAATGAAAAATGTTGTATAATTAACTTTAATAGCAAGATACTAATAACTAGGTACGATAAAAATCTCAGGTACAAATAAAGGAATGGCGAATTGACAAACTTACTCAAAGTGACACTGACTGACACATTGACAACAACTACTTAGCTATACACATTTTTAAGTTTATTTTGTTGGGGGTAAGGTAATGTTGTTGTTTACATAGTTATTTAATCACTACATCCATGCGAAAAAAATAAAAATGCCGCAACCAACGTGTGTACAGTGTGACACGAACGACACATTACTTTGGCGAAGCGCGGAGAACGGTCAAATTTGCAACGACTGCCATCTTTCGAACACTGCGAGAGAAATAAAGACAGAGCCTTGCGGGTCTAATGAGGATGACCGACGAGATGAAGATGATGACAGGATTGATGGAGACACCACGCCAGCCAAGGCGACTGGGAGAGGTACAAGAAAGAGTACTAGATCCACAAGATACAAAGCTAAGACGCCAGCCCCTATGCCCCCTAAGCCTCCAGCGCCGCGAGGTAGGGGCAGACGCAGCATTTTCAAGAGGCAACCGCTGAAAGCGCCTTCTGCCGTCGCTACTGTTGTGACCAGTGACTCAATATTTTTCAGGGTGACAGTTTTTTACCTATTGAAATGTATATAATTATTGAAAATAAATCACAATGGTTACTCTTGCAGCAACTCCATTGACATTGGTGCCACATACACAAAGTGTTTCAGCAGTGTGCCTAAGCATTAAACAAACATAACAGCAACCAACTTAACCAATGGCAACATAACTGTGATTAGCAACTTTTTTAATATTAGAAGAGTAGCATATTAGCACTCCACCAGATGTTTAGTCATTGCAGCCCATAAACATCCACATTCAACCATAAACATAACTGAAGTCCTAAGTCATACATAGATATTTTACTACTCTTGAGGAGCAACATGGCAGCTTTGCATATAAGTATATCAACAACCCCACACCACTCTGACTGACAAACAGATTTCTCATGATCAGAATTGTGTGGGCTACCATGATGCCTCTGTGATTGAACCATAGTTCTACCACCTATTAGAATAGAGAAAAATCAACAGCATACTACTCTAGCCCATAATACTGCAGTTTTTGGTGTTTTATGTGATGCACTTTATTTTTTAAGTTGTTTACTTATACTATGAATAATGCATAAATCTGGTGGTGGCCATCTGCATAGAGTTTTACCACCTTTTCCTTATTGCTATAATTTGATTTCCAGGGCACATACATGCAAGTAGGGGATATTGTATCTATGATAAACTTTGATGGTGGCACGTACTATGCTCAGATTCGAGGCTTTCTCACAGACCAGTACTGTGAGAAGAGTGCGGTAGTGACGTGGCTTTTGCCGACAAAGGCCAGCCCTCCTCCAGAAAAGGGATTTGATCCTGCTACTTATATAATTGGTAAGTATATTGTCATTCTTAAGTGTTATAAACTGAATAGCTCTGTATTACTGGTATATTGATAGAGATCTATTAAGAGAAGTAAGACTAAATTCCAATCCATATCCATTAATCAGTCCATATCTAATAAAGGTTTCATCCTTCATTAGTGTCTTCTGTGGTAGTCATAGTTGTTATTACAAATGTTTTTCTATTGTTTTATATTTTTAAAATATTCCTACTACATACATTTTATCTCCTCTTATCCATAAACACCTCCATGAATTGAACAATATAGTAGTTAGTCAGCCATCCTAGTTCTTCAACCAAGTCAATCATCATAGAACCTATATATTTTTTCATTGCATAATAAGTTAATATAATATGACTTCATAGTAATAATGTAACATTAAATTTAAAACTTTACAAGGAAGCACATAACCTGTTTAAATTATTGATAGAACAATTTTAACAAAATCACACATGTGATGTGTGGTTTTGTTAAAAATTGTATACTTAAACAATAATTTGTATTGGTCTATCTAAACTTGTCCCAATGTGAAAAATATATCACGAATTGGGACCTTCATATTATCCATATATTATATTCAAACCATGAAACGAATAATTACATATTTTCTCTTCAAGCCACAGTTTCACATTTTAATCATTCTGTTTATTTTTCAGGCCCTGAAGAAGAACTCCCGCGGAAGTTAGAATACATGGATTTTGTAATGCATGCACCCTCAGATTATTACAAAGCCAGTAACAGTCCATATCCACTGACTGAAGATGAGCTGAATAATTATACAGGATACATTTGGACAACACTTGAGGCTAAAGAGAAAACATAATATTGTGTTAAAATAATGATGGTAATAAAATATGTCGAATATACATTATTGTTTTGTTTTCATCAATAACTTTAGACCTTAAATCTGTAAGTGTCTGTAGATGCATTTTCATGTAGGGAGAAAAGTTTTTACGTAGTAATATAAGAATTTTATTCAACCTTAATGCAAAAAAATATGAGTCTGTAGAACAATGAAAGCTACATCAAAACTAGTACTTCTATTAATTAAAATCCTTTAAACGCCGTTGTTTATCTTGCATGTTGCATTTTATACAAATATATAAATGAAATGATTAGGAGTCTATAGTACTTACCATACAAATGCATTCAGCGTGTAAATTATCCTGGAGTAACGAAACAATATAACTTGTCGTTGGCGCATATGTCATTGTCAAAAAATGACATTTTGGTTATGAACTTCAGCGTTGCTTGATTTTAAGGTTTAAAAAGTCGGCTAAATTTTATTTCAACATTACGCTTTAGAAAGTTTAATTGGTTTGGTAATATGAGTCGCAAAGAAGCTTTGTCGTCCTTTATCCAGCAAATTCATGGCCGTCCAGTTGTCGTTAAATTAAATAGCGGTGTCGACTATCGAGGTAAACTTACTTTTTATTTTATCAGAGAGTTATAAATTTCCAATACAAGTAATTTATCAATTTTTTACTAATAATTTAATTTTGAATTCAATCGTATAGTTTTGCAAATACGTATCATGAATTTAAAGGATAAATCGTTTAATATGCTATGTTTGGTTAGGTTTGCGCTAAAGTGTTCTTCTTTATTCTTCAATATAATGCAGACATTCTGTTTATTTCAAAGTACAATTTCAATGAAAATGTGTTCCGTTCCATATTTTTATAGTTGTATTAATAAATTATATTATGAATAAGCAGTGGTTTGGTATTCAGCTAGTATATAATGTTAATATCAATGCAGTATATAACAAAATTTGCTTACTAAAATGTGAGTTATTAGGCCTTGCACATTTCTAATAACTTTTAGTCGTATAGATTTCCTAACATTGTTATTGATCCACCATCAAATAAGAAATTGTCTCTTTTATTATGAGACATGAGGTATTCCGCCCAATATTAAGTGGGCACTGTGGCCCATAGACATATGTAATCAAACCTAAATATGACTAAAGATCTTAGGTAAACTCTTTAGAACTTAAAACCCCTGAGGTCTAGCCCAGTCTATTATCTAATTTCCATTCACATGTTGACTGCGGTGCTAATATTTGGAACATTCCACCCATGCGGTGCAAATGACAGCAGATGTTCCAATGCGGCAACACACACCATATGTACGCGAGCCACACCGATGATACGGACTGCCGCAATCAATGTGATAAAAGACAATGGTGTTTAATGGAAATTGTAAAAGCTTATAAGGTGAATAAATTTTAACTATTTTTGTTTTGTCACTTGTAGGAGTACTGGCATGTCTGGATGGATACATGAACATTGCTTTAGAACAAACAGAAGAATATGTAAATGGACAGCTCAAAAACAAATATGGGGATGCTTTTATTAGGGGAAACAATGTTCTGTATATAAGCACACAAAAAAGAAGAATATGATATTAGCATATAGTTTTATTAATTATTTTTTGTGAGGACTTTTATTAAATTAAATTCACTTAAAAACATAATTGTTATATTTCCTTATTTCTTTATTATATTTCCTTATTTTTATTTCATTCTTTGAAATAATGCTGCATGGAAGAGAATGTCATAAACATATATAGAAGTGCCTGCCTACCTACAAAAAGCAATATAATTGTTTATGATTATATATAGATAAAAAAAAAATCCAACCTATAAATCATGGAACAACAATTCATTTTAGATTATATACACTAGGCAGTATAATATATAGCACAAAATCTTATAGTAGGGTCATGGACATTAATGTGTTAATTAAATTAAATCATTTTAAAGGTGTGCTTGTTTATTACAAAAAACAATGATAACAAAGTACCAAATACATATAAAAATTATGAATCACTCTCATAAATTCGATTAAATAATTCCATGTGTAATAATCATATTAGAATAATCTAGGAAATAATATTATAAATGAAAATCAATATTTTTTTATCAACTGTATTCATATTCATTTTTGTTGCTTGCTCCTGGATATGTGTAGTAAAACTTTATATCATTGTCCTGAAAAAAAGGTAGTATGTATTACAATTAAAAAAATATATGTTTATGAATTTAAAGCAGCTGCCTTTTATTTTATTTTTACCTATCTTTCAGTATACACTAATATTGGAAATTACTGAAGTACATATTTTCTAGCGAAAGTGTGAATTACTATGTCAGAGCATACAGGCCACTTGAATTTATGTAGTCACTGCAGCCCTTGTACACCCACATTTGACCTTAAACAGGGCTAAAGACCTGTGTAGGTCGTACATAGATGTATTATTATTCCTAAAGACTAAGATTGTCTCACTTGTATTATATTTGACTACCCCAGCTCTCCAACCGAAATAGGAATAGTGTCACGGCGGATTATAAAGGCATATGTGGTATTTATCTCCCCGGTCAAACTATAGTTGTACCACCTATGTGTAGAATATATTTTTTATTAATACTCGTATTTATCAATAAATATTGTACCTTTATAAAGTCTTCTTAAAACAAATAAGCATTATTTAACAAGTAAATTTAAATGTAACTAACATTTAAATTATAGTTATATACCATATATGTTAATGAACACAAACTGGCTCGACCGACCAGCAATTAAACCCACGACCTCTACTTTGCATGACAGAGACAGAAATTTTGAAAACTATTATGAAAAGGCAAACCATTTTTGTTCTAGAATATTGAAAGATATTTTTTTACCTTGTTGCCATCATCAGGTCTTATTCCATTGCCTAAATCTGCAATAAGTTTTTCTCCTCTAACACCGTATTTTTTAATATAATCCTGCCTTGAATTTTTGCCAGCATCGGGACTAAACGGGATATCCACACGATAGTTCAAAATTTTAGGATTAAATAATGGCGCGTAAAAACTCGAATAAACGAATACACACTCACAGTAACACAATGTTGCCAATATTATAAAACTTTTTAACAACATTTTGATTTTTAAATTATTACGTTACGTAAGGCTTCACACACGGATGATGTAAGTCGAAATACGGAATAAACGTAAATAATGGAAATATAGTATATGCGAACAAATGTTAGGTATGTTTTGTTTGTCGTGTTAACTAGTTTCAAGGTTCTAGCTTACACATGATTCGCAGTTAAGGTGCAAACGTTACTATGAATCGTATTAAAACGGAATATAGCGGTTGCTAGTCAAATACGTAACTTGTAGTTACATGGAAATAGATGCATTGAAAACTCGTTTTTCTTTTTTTTCGTTATAAAATATTACCGAACAAAACGCATAAACTACTTTAGTATAACCGCTGCAAACGAATGAAAAAATATATGCTTTATCTTGTTTTTATAAAACCCTTTCTTTGGTCGCTAAATGTCGCACTCATTGCCTTATTTTGACCTTCGGCTTGTAACTTTTCTTTTTCATCAAGTTGACTACAAAATTTTTATTTAACTAAGTACTTGAATACCTTAATTAACCATCCAGCATTGTATATCTGTATGTAGATAATTAATGTACATCACACTTAGAATTTAAGTAAATAACTAATTATTGTCATCATTATTATCCCATCATTGAGTGGGCACAAATCTCTCAGAACTAGAAGCGACCATTGTCCACCTCGTCGGCAAATTTCGTGTTAGAAAATGTTTACTTTACACACCTTTTTTTCTTCACCGTGAAAACAAAATGTAAAATTAATGTCTAAGATGCATGTTCAAGAAATCAGACATCTTACTGGGGTATCATTGTTATAGAATGAATTAGTTTAAGTTAGATAAGTGCTAAAGTGTCGCTCATTGACCCATGCTTATAGAACACGAGGGCTTGGCAAAATATCAAATAAGGTGTTACACGTTCGAATAAGGTGTTACTTGTTTGAATGAAAAAATGAATTTATTAAACATCCTTGGCCTTAACATAAATGACCATTATGACAGCGACTTTAAGTTGTTAAATACAAATGGATGTACATATAAAATATGTAGTTATGTCTGTTTGTAGATCCTTACCTTCGCGTTTATTTTATTTGTTGGTACTTATGTTACTTTGTACATGTACTTTATGTAGTACTGGTCCAACAACAAGTTTTTTTTATGAAAACAAATTTCTTTGAGTACAAACGTATTGGAGACTTTGTAGGAGATTACAAACTTTGTATGAGAGAAAATAAATTGCCATAAATAACTTTACATTTATCTTATTCTAATTTGTTAACGTTTTATAGATAAAACCAATTATTTATTTTCGCTATTACACGATAAATGGCAGTTCATCTAACATATGCACACATTGATCAACAAAGTGTATTATATTTATATTAAGAGATCAACAAAGTGTATTATATTTATATTATATTTATATTAAGAGGCGACTAAAAGTAAATTTAAATTATTAAGTTTTTAGTGCATAAAAATAAGTTATCAAACGACAACATAAAAATTCATAGTATCTTGAAGGCTTTGATTTGTTAATCTTCCGCGTTTGAATGTTAATCATATTTTTACATGCAAAATTTAAAAAATGTTAGTCCGGTCTATTTTTTGCTTAATGTCAATAATTTATAATTATTACTATTTTGATTTAATAACTTTAATATAACAAACATTCAATTAAATAATTAGAGTATTTATTTCATGAAAAGTTAGTTAAACTATTGTAAACGTTTTAACTTATTTGACTGCGGCAAACGAACCTGTCATGTTTTACTGTCCGAGCCACCCGTGCGGCGCACCGTATTCGTGCCGCTATACAAAAACACGCCTAATGTGTTGCGCGCCGCACGGGCGGATTGTTTCGTATACTAGCCTCCGCAGTCAAAGTGTTAACATAATTTGAATTGTTACAAACCTAATTCAAGTTCTGTCAATTACAAGAATGTCAGAAGTAGCCTAATCAAAGTAGTAAAAGACTAGTCAGTTAATCGGTTTATCCCAAATGGGCATTCCAATAAAGTAAAGCCATTTTTAACTGTCTCTACTGTGTACTGTAAAGACATTAAATATACAATCATTAATTTTAAATTGTCGTAGCTAGGATTTTTTTCTGACGAAATTTAGGACCCGAAATTTTCGGAGCAAAAAATTTCGGATTTTTGATATTTAATTCAAACAGATCCCACTTAGCAGACTGTAGTGATAGAACGTAGCAGTAAAGCGTTTCACGCCCAAGGACAACATTCTGCCGAACCCTTGGCAACTGTAGTTTGCTATCTGTCCACAATTTCGGTATTCATCAGGATCAAACCGTTTGTGAGATATAAAGGCGATAAGGCTTACCTGGCCACATTTTAAACCAATGCTGGACTTTCACGTGAAACCGCATTTCAGGAACTATGAGGAAACCTACGCAATCATTTAAAAATTGTGCTTAAAGATGACGATGGCCCGCGAAAGTATGCTTATTATAAATCTTAATTATATAATAATTTATTTCTTATCCTTTTTATTTCTATCTATAGTCACAATGACTATATATGTAATAAATTAGTTAACTAATTTTAAAAATGAGTAAAATAAAAAATTAAACAAAATGTTGGTTTATCACATATTTATTTAACAAAAACCTAACACTGAGAAATTAATAAAAACTTGATTATTAATTTTAGGTAACCAAATAGCCTCATTTTGATTAGAAGATTCAATAAAATGTTTATAACAGAATGATATATGTACCAATATATATACCAATTACATGAACAAGTCACCAATATATAATTATTTAACTCGCATTCAAAATAAAATGAAAATGATTTTTAATTAGCCTCTAATAGTGAATATTGATACTTTTAAAAATAAAACAGAAAATCATACACAGAGGTTACGACATTAATACAAAATACCATTATTTTGCAAATAAAAGTATAAAATCTATTTACAAATATTAGTAATTATAAAGTTAGGCACTTAATTATTTTAATGGATTCCTTCTAACGGCGAGTATGATTTATACTGGTACAATTCTGGCCCTCCGTAGCCGTACAGAAGCTTGCCTTTGCCGTTTTCATCGTAGTACGGATATCGGTATTTTGGCCTGAAATTTAATTGTCTTTTAAATATAGTGTAATTATATTGTGGCTCATGAAATACAATGTAATAATTGCAAAGTCCGACGTCCCTTGTGGCGCAGCAATAACCATATCAAATAAGGTTCCTAACCAGGCAGTTACATAAAAAAATAATTTAGATTTCTGTTCAAGGTCTAAGAGTTTGTGTACTTGTCTTTATGTGTTCATATGACATAGAGAATCGTAATTTGCGACTATAAAGTTAAAATTACGTATCACACCGATAGTATATATCAACATCAAATACTGGGACTGAATAATTATAAATATTACGATTAAAATAAAAATTGAAGACGGTAATATTTTTCATAGTTCCGTTGTGGCGGTGTCACTGACTAGCTTATTAGGGGAATGATAGTCATCCGTGATTGACTTCTGATACAACAGCAATGGTAGACTAACATGCATATTTGCTACTTTTTATACCAAATATTTATGAATGAAGCTGAGACAAGGTAGTAGATGAATATCAATTTATATTTTACTACTAGGCTAATGCAAAATATGGAAACATGGCATGTTATTTAAAAAAAACACGTAGTTACGTACGTAACACTTAACAATACCGATTTAATGTAAATAATAAATAGAGCATAGTAAATAGAATTTGATAGGTTTATTTTTATTCTTATGACTGATTTCCATTAACGATATTTTAATTAAACTTGCCTTTCAAAGTACTGGAAGTTCGGTGCTCTTGGTTGTGGTATGGTTGATTCTGCTGTGATCATTATGCTTAGGACCACGACGACCTAAAATAAAAAAAATATATATATTATTAAGAGGTTAAAGATGTTTATATATGATTAT
>DWKL01003105.1:0-11880 GCA_018249415.1 Phareas burnsi | reverse complement strand
ATTTAGCTGTATCATATAGCGAAATTATATAATCTGTATGATGATTGATCCAATGATTTTGTATTACCATTTATATTGAGAACCACTGTACGTTATTTTTATGTTTGAAGAGTAGCAAACGAGCATGCAACCTGATTTCAAGTGGGCACAATCCTTGGATAACCACATCTAACCTCAAACGGGACTGAAGCTCTTCTCTGAAGCTGTCTCTTCTCTTTTTTGAACACAATCGTCCACCGTTCGACAGGCAGTAGAATTAGAATTCGTCCGGGGAAGTACCACCGCCGACCTCACAATACCGCATCTCTCCTACCGAAACGCAATAATAACTTCACGGCGGATTGTGAGGGCGACGGTAATACCTTCCCGGTGGATTTATAGTCGAACTATATATAATTCTTAATTGACCATTAAGCCCATATGCTTATTTGTAGGCAAAGTATCGTCGACCAATTACGGTCCCACAGCTGGGCGAGTTTCCTCTCAGAATGAGAAGTATTTGGCCATAGTCCACCACGCTTGCCAAGTGTGGATTGATTGATTTAACGCACCTTCGAAAACTTCACAGATAACTTTCAGGCGTAGCGGATCGGCCATGTTATCGATAATTAATTTCTGATATGCGTATTACTTCGAAAAATTGTAGGTACCTATAATTTTTACGCACGCAGGGCAGTGGGAGGCCGAAAATCCGAAAAATCAAGAGATACGCGCGAGTTTTGAACTTTAGGCTTCCAACGTGAAAGAACGGAAATTCTAGAAATCTCGAGGTGCGTCCGGCATTTGAACCCCGGACTTCCTGCATGAGTGGCCGAAAGCCGACAAATCCTAAGATGCGCGTGGGAATCGAACCCTGGACTGCCAGCGTGAAAGGCCGAAAATCCGACAAAGCTTAAGGTTCGCGCGGGAATCGACCCCCGACCACCTGGGCTTTACTGGCAGGAATCTTACCACAAGTTTATCACTGCTAAATTATGTTTACCGTACTATTTATTCCCGTCCGTATTTACGTGTCCATTAAATCTTAAATGTAAATTAATTTTTAAGTAAAGAAATATGAATTAAATCAATCGGCAATGGACCTATGACATTGGCGGCCACGCTCCCATTATTTAATAGAACTTGACGATATCACACCAAATATTATTTTACTTAACTTGATATTCGAGTATTAATTACACTTAATGTATGATAGACCTATAGTTCAACCGGGCGGTACCACCACCCTCACAATCCGTGAAGCAAATTTGTCTCCATTGGAGAAGCGTGGCTGTCGGGTATATAGACACCGAGGCGACCGTCTCCGTCCTCAGGAGTGGTGACGCATCTACGTACGACCTCAGACATGACTTCAGTCCCGTTTGAGGCTACATGTGGGTGTCCATGGATTGCAGTGACTAATATCAAGTTGCTTGCATGCTCGTTTGCTACTATTCCCAGATAAAAACAAAACTTACAACATGGCGACCGTCTCAGTCCTCAGGAGTAGTGACGCATCTACGTACGACCTCAGACATGACTTCAGTCCCGTTTGAGGTTAGATGAGTGACCACTTAACGTTAGGTGGCCGGCACGCTCGTTTGCTACTTTTCGAACAATAATGCAATGCTTAGGTTTCGGTTGGAGAGATTTGGCTGTCGGGTTTTTTTTTATTTTCGAAGAGTAGCAAACGAGCGTGCAGGCCATCTAATGTTAAGTGGTCACTGCAGCCCATAGATACATAGATGCGTCACTACTCTTGAGGACTAAGATGGTCGCCTCGCTGTAAGTGTGTCCGGCAACCACGCCTCTCCAACCGAAACACAAAAACTGTCACGGCGAATTATCAGGGCAGCGGTGGTACTTCCCCGGATTAAATATAGTTCTACCACCTTAAGATGAAATATAGTTCTACCAACTTAAATTTACAACGAGGCGACCGTCTCAGTCCGCAGGAGTAGTGATGCATATACGTCAGATATGTCTTCACTCCCGTTTGATGTTAGATGCGAGTGTCCACTATTGCAGTGACCACTTAAAGGTAGGCGGCCTGCACGCTCGTCAAAGGCAGTGACAATTAATTTCTAATGCGCACGTCAGTTGAAAAAATCTATAGTGGGGCCGGAATCTTACCACTAAGTTGTCACCGCTTAAGTCATTCAATACGCGTTAATTACTACAATTACATTTGACAATTGTATTTTTTGCAATGACTGACAGTAACCATGTGTGCGTTTGACTGTAAGCGATTGAACGATATCCGATAAAAGATTTTTTTGGAAACGATTTGGTAGCCACCCTTTTTATGTCTGACTGCTGTTTCAGCAACAGTATATGCTAAATATCTGATGAAAAAGGACGAACGATCAGCCCGAGAACATTTGTATGTTTCTTCGTGTTACAAGAGTAGCAAACGAGCGTGCAAGTCACCTGATGTTAAATGGTCACTTCATTTCATAGACACACGTCTAAAATCAAACAACACTGAAACCTTATCAAGATCTTACTTAGATATGTCACTAATCCCAAGGATTAAGAAGTGTACGCGACGACCACATTGCTGTACTTAACCTACAATACCATTATCCAACATCCAGCCGATTTCGCCATTTTACGGTTTTCGTAATCAGTGAAATTCGAATTAAAAGTTTCACTATTTGGAAGTGTTCTATGAGATCTATTTTTGCTATCTCAAACTCCTCCATAAGACGTCTAATAATTAAGTAGAACTATTTTTTAAAAAGTACTATCATTTTTGGTTATAACTCGAAGTGGTTTTGGTATGTAAAGGCATTATAGCTTAAGGACGCCACAACACCTCTCCAATCTAAACAAGACTTGCTTCACGGCGGATTGTGAGCACGACGGTTGTACTTTTAGTCGAACTACAGTTCTACCACATTTTAAAACTTATGTTGTATTTGTAAATTTACATAATTGTGCAATAATACAATGCAATACAATACAATATGTGGTTGTAGCTATGTATCCGAGGACCCTTGTGCCCCGGTGCACTACGTCGGCTAACCCTAAGGTATCAACGTCACATAATGTATATACATATTGCACACAAATCGTACCATTTGTAAAGTACAACTGCGGTCTTATCACTCAAATAACAATCTCTTCTAGACAACTGTGGAATTATACAAATTATAAATTGTCAAAGAGCAGAGAATCATCATATCAATTCATATCATTACTCGCGGACTAACTCATCAAAATTTGTAAAACTTTTCCTGTCGTCATATAATCATGGAATTAGGCAAGGACCTAGCCGTGACAGCCAAAGTTGATAAATGGTTGATTCCATGATGGCTAGCGTTGTTGAGACACATTTATAGCTAGATGTGAAACGCACACCTAATTGGCCATCATTTAAATAAATTGAACTGTAATTGAAAACAGGTCATATGTGATTATAAGAATAGCTTTTAGTCAAGTAAGTAATAGTTATTTTGTGTGAGTAAAAAATAATAAGTTCTTATTAATGTGGACTTCCGGCTGTGTGATTGTATTACTTATAATTTTCTATTCGGTTGTGAGCCTTTTTATGTCATAACACTGGGTACGGGTCTCCCCACTAATGTGGATGTCTTGGAGCATATTCATCACTCGGCGCCTATTTAGATAGGTGGAAGGAGATACGGGGTCAGTTGCCTACTCGTGTTTATTGTTTTCAAATTACCCACGAGGATTCCGATGAGGTTTGACTTCTATCCAAGGATAGGAACCGTGACCGATTTAACGTCCTCTCCGAAATACAAACGCCCGTATGAAGCGCATACACAACACATTTCACAGGTCCTACTCCTAATTATAGTTCATCCGGGGAGATACCACCACCGCCCTCACAATCCGTAAAGCAATTTTTGTTTCGGTTGGGGAGGTGCGATTACCGGGTACACCGGGTGAAGCGAGGCGACCACACTCCTCAGTAGTGACACATCTACGTACGACCGCAGATAGGGCTTCAGTCCTGTGTGAGGTTAGATAGGTGTCAATACGCTAAGGTGACCATTTAACATCAGGTGACCTACACGCCGAGAGGAGACCCGTGCCCAGCAGTTTGACATAAAAGGATCGATGACGATGATGATGACCTGCACGCTCGTTTTCTACTCTTCAAACAAAAAAAACGTACACGTCCATATCCCGACCGTCCCCGACGTTGCTTCACTTTGTAGATCGATGCGATTTCCACAAATCGTTAAGCGCTTAGTTTTAAATTGGTTTCAACCCGTTTTTAAGTCCCACTGTTGGGCACGGGAGGCCTCCTGCAGCTAACGAACAAACGTTTTCTACATTCATAGCCCCAGACTAGGACATCTATCCTGTGTCGAGGGTGCCATGGACACATACAAGATGCGTGCACCAACACCTCTACCCAGAACATAAATGTCATTAATTATTTAAATATCTGTCTGGCCGGGAATCGAACCCAGAACCCTTTGTGTATCAGACCAGTATGGTAACCGCTGCGCTACGGGTCATCGGGAACTGGGGAAGGTCCAGCGCATACCCCATCACGCTGCTCCAATACGGATTGGGCACTGCCGTTACAAGGCGGAATTTATATCAATTTACGAAACCTTAATTGTTGCACACGCTATATGCATTTCAGAATGTCAGTTATGTACAGAATCGATTATTATAAAATTAAAGTTTGCAAAATATTTAGTTATTGAACTAACTGGTTTGTAAATGAACCATATTTTACTTAACGCATTGACTGTCACAAACACACCTGTCGTGTATTACTGTCCGCGCCACCCGCGCGGCTCGCACGCATACGGTGTGTGCCGCCGTACTGGAACACACTTATTGCGTTTGTCACGAATTGTCACCCCTGATTCAATTCTTGTTTCGGTTGCACAGGTGCGGTTGCTTGGTACACATAAGCGAAGCGACCATCTTAGTCCTCAGGAGTAACACATCTACGGACGGCCTCGGATGCCATCTTACCTGTGTCCATTAGGTGCACCATCATGCACGCTCGTTTGCTACTCTTTTCATATAAAAAAACGATCCACGATAACTCGAAGGGCCAGATTTTGCTAAGCCTTCAGACGCGTGCGCTATGACCTACTATTTATTACAATGACAATCCGCATCGTACAATGGTAATCATACCGGTTCGACACGCATAGCAAGCATACACCCAAATTAATTTAGCATTATGCTCTGGGTCTGGGTGTTTGTATACGTGTCTTTATATGTCCTAGGCACCCACAACACATGGAATCCTAGTGTGGGGCTATGGGTGATGAAAGCGGTTTTTAAAATGTGCTGCAAATAAAGAAGTCAAATAAACAAATACTTAGACCCAGAGAAATTTAATTTCCAAATTTTATCGTATCTGCCTGGTCGGGGGCCGAATCCGGAACAACAAATCAAAATATTCACTTCTACATAAACTCGCGAGATTTTCGTGATATGTTTGAACGAACTTAGTATAATAATATAGGAATAATAGAAGGTCCTCGAGTGGCGACCACGTCTAGGCAAAAGGAGCAGAGGTCGCCACCCGACAAGGTGGACCGATGACTTGAAGAAGACAGCGGGTAACCGTTGGATTCAGAAAGCCCGGGACCGGTTGGTGTGGCGCCGATTAGGGGAGGCCTATTTCCAGCAGTGGACTTTAAATTTTAGGCTGATGGATGGATGGATGGATGGAGATAGCTCATCGAAATGGATCTGTATACAAAAATGTAAAAAGAATCGTGTTTGTCAGCGATCCAGAATTTATTGGCATATGTTAAGTTCATTTGGTTATTTAACGCTTTCTACACTCATAACCCTACGCTAGAATTTTCTGTTACGTGGATTACGTAAACACATATAAACGCGGGGGCCCAAACACCCAGACCCGGAACAGAAATCTAAATTCATCATATAGATGTCTGTCTGGCTGCGAATCAAACCTGGAACCCTCTACGTGTCAGACCGGAATGGTGACCGCTACGTCACGCTGGTCATCCAATATACATGACATCAAAACGTAAATAATTCTACTATCTATTAACGTAATGTTTATAAATGGTAGAACTATAGTTCGTCCGCGTAAGTACCACTGCCGTGCTCATAATCCGCCACGAAGCAAATCTGGTGTTTCGGTTGGGGAGGTGCGGTTGCCGGTTACATTTACAGTGAAGCGACCATACTCCTCCGAAGTATGACGTCAGATAGGACTTCAGTTCTGTTTGAGGTTAAATGTGAGTAACCAAGAGCTTCAGTGACCACCTGACATCAGGTTACTTGCAGGCTCGTTTCCCACTTTTCTCACGTAAAAAAAAAAAATTTTGCTCTATTAGATCTACTCTTGCATATGATATCTAGTTATTAAATAACACGAAATAACCCTCCTTTGGCCCTTAACTAGAAAAGTGGTTTTGCTATGTAATGGCATTAAAATGTCCAAAATTTAAGGCCTTAAGGGTTTAAGGACAGCAAATTGTCTCATAGAGTCTATCAGTTGGACTGTCGCTTGTAGGCGCTGTAACACGCCAACATAATTATGTACTGACGTAGATAACTCGATCAGGACAATACGCCTTGCAATGATATGTGTGGATCAAAATATGTATGTGCCTTCCACACACTATCGCCGACATAAGCGAAGAATTTTTAATGCTCTACTAAGTTAATTAACTTGTTTCTAATTGATTCTCTTTTTACGTTTCTTTCATTTTTATCAAGTAATTTTACCATTTTTTAAATCTTTTTATAATATATGCACTGAATGCATTTGAAAGGAAATAAATTCACTAAGTAAAAAAAAACATTTTATGCAGAAAATATTGTTAACAATAAAACATTATGTAACCATAGATATAATTGAAAAAAAAACGGAATGTTGTAAAGTGTATATGATTTGACTTTTACAGTTATATTTATTTGTTATTACAAAAACATTACACATTAACAATAAATAGCAAATCTCTTTAAAAAAAATATTAAATTAAAAAAAAATGTAAAATAATGGTTTTAACGAGAGTGTCTGTTTGCAGAAAAGCAACCGACCAGTATAAATTGGCACCCCGGCCAGAACAAGGTATCAGTCTCACTGTACAGTCGAGAGGATACATACCAGAAACATGTTCGCTAAACTGGTGAGATTTTAATTTAATAATTTTAAAAATTTTAATCAAATTGTGTACAACATTCTGGTTTTAAATCAGTTAAAACGTGTGTTTTCTAAGGGTTTTTGATCTCGGAAAAATATTTTTCTCTCATCCTTTTTGCCCTACTCTCTGGTGATAATATATAACGCGTGATTTAATTTCAAAAATCTTTAATTGTAATCTATTTAGATGTCAATTTAACTTGGATGCAAATTCCAACCATTTAACTTTAAAAAAGTTTGACGTAGTACACGTTGAAATGATTCAATAGCTTATTTTTATATTTAAAAATAATGAATCCAATTTTCAAACGAGTCTTACAAATGCATATATACTGAAATCCAAAAAAAAAAGACGGAATTGTCGATGATTTTTCGCGCCTTTTTTATAAAGTGACAGAATTATAAAAACGTCATTAGCATAAGGTACAAATACATGTGATCATAATGTCACAGTCAACTAAAGTATCGAATTTGTGTCCTAATGTACTGAAATACTAGATCTACTTGAGTGGGTTTGCAATGCGATAAATAGTATGGTGAACTAATTATGATGTACATATAATTTGTATGCGTGTCACACCCATTGCAGTACAGCCTTGCGCCCACAAGGTATCAAAATGTTTTGTTTACTCATAACAATGTTGACATTTCGAATTGAAATACCACGGTATAATTACCTAGATTGGCTGTACAAGAAGATTTTTAAACTATTTGACGAAATAAAAAAAAATAAAGGTCGAAGATGACGGCTGCTGTCTCGAAAAAAAAACTAATAAATGATGCGAAAATGTGTGATGGGATAGATGTACTAAATATTTATTTTAAGGGTGTAATGAAATGGTAATTCTTGTGGCGTTTATGTAAATAAAAAATGTCATGAATATATTTTAAAATTCATTTTTTTTAATAAACTGTAAAGGGCAGTAAATGACTAAAATATCTAAAATTTCCATTTCACGGTAACAAGGATATTATGGAAAAGTATTGTTTGGTTATTAAAATATTACTATTGTATGTCAATTGTATGTTAGTAATAACCCATAATAGGCATAAAATCGAAATTATAACATGTCGGTTCATAAATTCAATATTTTTTATTCTTTCCTTCTTGTATGTATATTTTTACATAATACCATGGTCGGTTGGTTTAAAAATTGAAATGTCTAATTACTGTGCGCCGGTTCAATTACCAAAATTTATTCTTTTTACTCTCGTTAATTGATACATAACACATACATTTGATCGTAAACAATCAAATGCTTTCCTGCCATACTCTTGATAGAGAAATATTTTTTAATGCCGTATTTTAGAAATTGTTGAGTCGATTTTAATAATTGAACAGGGTTACAGGATATTAGTTACATTTTCACTTTGAAAATTTACGGCTTCTACGTTATATATAAACTCAACTTCTTGTAGTGATACTTAATTTTTTTTTATATAATTTTTTGTTTCTGTTTTTTGAGTTCCCAGAAGGGAGTCCAAAAATTCGGATAACAGAAATGCTAATGAACATTTGCCACAGTGGCAAATTGCAAAAATAATCTCCATAATTGCTACCATTTATTCTTGCAAAGTAGTCGCAATGGTTACACTCTATTTAATACACGCGTCTCGAAATTTGACGCCTTACGATATATCGTGATTGAGTGACATTGACAGCTGTTCATTCGAAGTGTCGATTTGATTGTATCTAACATGGTATTTTAACAGACTATAAAAAAGTTATCAATTGGACATGGATTTTTGTGTGCTAAACACATGCATAAATACAGACAAAATTAAGAATGAGAATTATCCAAACAAATTGAGAAATATCCAAGGAAATTACCGCAATTGTTTGACAAATAATCAAATGATTGGCTTTATACAAAATTTAATTTAAACTGGGTTTCGTATATATTATACATAAATTGTTAAATAAACGAAAAATAAATGATTTATAAATAATAAACTTAATAAGATATCAAATATACTTTATAAATAATAAACCATTTTCGATCTTTATTTTCTTAATTTATTTGATACTTTACCATTATTTAGGTTCACAACCTTTTCGTCACCACACCACGTGTGATGCTAATCTCAGTATATCATGCTACATTATTCTCTTTAAAGTCTGTATTAAGAGAGACAGCACACAGCGACCGTGTTAAAAATTACAGAAATGGAATCATGATTAATAAGAAAAAAAACGCAACTGTAGCTCTCCAACTGAAACACATAACCACGGCAGATTATTAAAGTAGGGAGATGGTACGTCACCGAACGAAATGTAGTTCTACCACCTATCGTCGACCTATCGACCTATCTACCAATTCTACAACGGTTATTATCTTTATTCCAACAGTTCGTTGTCTGCGCCCTGGCAGCCGTAGCGCTCGCCCAGCAGAAGTACCCCGCCGGTCTCCACCCAGCGGTCTGCCCCAACTACCCCTACTGCGACACCACCACCTTCCAACGCTTCACCCCGCAAGGCCAGCCCATCCCCGAATGGGTGTACAACCCCTCCATCCTGCCTGTCGCACCAGCTGAGTAAGTACTTTTTTTACAATAGTACATTTTTGTACAACTTTTTCGCGATAGAAGTAACTAACGAGCGTGGAATGGAATGGAGTTAATGGAGCCCACTGCAGCCCATGAATATCTACCACCAAATTGATACAGAAGGGTTTTACTTAAAGTAAATTATCATGTTTCTAGAGCTATGATAGGGTAGATTCCGGTCTCTCTGGGTTTTCAATGTTCGAATTGCTTTTCTGAGAGCTTTTGTAAAGATCTCGAAGGTGTGTGAAGTCTACAAATTCGCACTTGGCCAACGCGGTGGACTATGGCGTAACCTTTCTCATTCTGTGTGGACATCTGAGTGGGGTATTAACGGGTTAATGATGATGATGATGATGATCGTCATCTATATACACGTTCCTACAAACGGGTTCCTAGAAACGCGTCATATAAGTATGTCTTACCACGCCCTTTCAATCAGAACACAGCAACGCTAAATTTCTGCTATAAGTCAGAGATGTATGCTATAAGAAGGTGGGGAAGCTGCCACAGCTATCGACCACCCCTGAGAGTTTCTCTGCTTGTAGTTGGATAAAAATATAACAATAATAATTTCGGAAGCCACTTTTATAAAATGTATTCGTAAAGCACCGACAAAATATTTATAGAATCAAACGCTTTTCCACAGAGACACATTATTGGAAAGTAAAAAGCCCTTATGATCTTCGTGGATTGTTATTATTCGATAATTAATAAAATGTAATGTACAGCCCCAACGCCGCCGCCGGAGCCCGCTACCCAGCAAACTTCAACGCCGCTACCTGCCCCAACTACCCCTACTGTTGGTGATCTCCAAATCTACCCCAAAAACAAACAACGGACTTGATCAGCATCCATAACATCGTTAATACCAGATTTTCAAACAAAGCGCCATTTATTTAGATGTCAAATGTGGCATATGTCACATTTCACAAGTGACCGCTTTCGTTTTAAATTGTTTACCAGCCTACAACCCATACAGCCATGCTTTGTAGAAATTCTGCGTAGTTTAGCAATGTTACTGCCATCAAAATGTAACTAAATAGACAAAATGTCTAAAAAATAAAAAATGCATTTGCATTTGTATTTTTGTATAAAATTGTAAAAAATCTGTAAATAAAAATAATAAATACGGTTTTGTATAATCTGTTATTTTGATTTTCTTTATACATATTGCGTTCGTAGGAAAAGCTAACTTCAATAATATGTACAATTGAACATTTGAACAGTTGTTCAAAAGAATTTTTACAAAGTAATCTATAAATATCACTTGAGGTTTCTAATAAAAATCTATACATCATAGATTCATAGTTTGAACATTATAACCATAAATTCCTGTTTTATTTTTATTTTTTGTCAACTATCAATCGATTTAATATGGTTTATGTAAAAATACAATTTTTAATCTAGTAACTTGTAGACTTTAGGAGCAAGATGAAAATTAGCAAAGCGCAAACAACAGCATTCCAAAAACTAGAATAGCGATATTGCAATAAATATTTTAAAAGATACATCTCTACATGTATTAATAAATTGCCAGGTTTTGCTAACTATTTGACAAGTTGCCAACCCTACACAATAATTACATAAAAAAGAAAAATTGACAACACGAAATTCAATTACGCACTGAAATCTGTTGTTGTAATGAACTTGTATGCATGCCGTCACGCTCTAATCAACATTAATAGCCTTGTGAAGAAACTACACAAAAACATGTGTCTAAACGTAGGGATGTAGCAGTACGTAGTAGAACATTCGATTGGCGTACTTTCTTAATCCTTCAATTTGAATATAGGCGTGATTGCAACCAAAAGATTCTTGCAAACATAAAATCAAGTGGTTATTTTAATGTACAGTCCGAAAAGCGTTTTTATGAAAAAGATTGGGGGCGCCACTAGACTTTCTGAGTTGATACAGTGATGGGTTGATGATAATGATGATGATAACTTAAAACAACCAAATCAACGATAATTGTAATGACAAACTATATAACTAGTACCGTAATTACCTATTAAATTACCGCATCTACTTCTTCATTAACATATAAATATCCCACTGCTGAGCACAGGTTTGTTCTCAGAATGAAAAGGGTCAGGCCATAGTCCACCGCGCTGGCCAAGTGCGGATTGGCAGACTTCACACACCTTCATGAACTTTACAGAGAACTCTCAGGTATACAGGTTTCCCCACGATGTTTTCCTTCACCGTTAAAACAAGTGATTAATTATATA
>DWKL01003104.1:0-11880 GCA_018249415.1 Phareas burnsi | reverse complement strand
AGTGACGTATACGACCTCAGATAGAACTTCAGTCCTGTTTGAGGTTATATATGGCTGTTCATTGGCTGCAGTGACCATTTAACATCGGGTGGCCTGCATGCTCGTATGCTAATCTTCTCGCATAAAAATATGCACCAAAATGTCCCTCATATTCTGCTCTATTTTAAATAGTTGTGTCGCCGTTAACACCTGACATACAAGTGTTAAACATTACAAGCATTTGAGGGTTTGTTACTGTTACG
Source organism: Phareas burnsi (assembly GCA_018249415.1). NCBI lineage: Eukaryota > Metazoa > Arthropoda > Insecta > Lepidoptera > Hesperiidae > Phareas > Phareas burnsi. Next base: position 11,638 of record DWKL01003104.1, on the reverse strand, counting down.
CGTATTTTAAGAATTAATATAGCATCCGTTATAGCTTTCAATCTGACAGCACCTTAATGTCTAATGCGGATTAGCTGGCTCTTACCGTCTGCGACTTGCGGGCTTTCATTTTTTGGCGCTAAGAACTAAAGTGTTCAGTGTGCTGAATTTTTTGTGGAGATAGTGAAGTTGTGCAAATGTGCTTTTGGTTTTTTGGCTCGGCTTTTATATCCTGTATGGAGTAAATAACGTTAACACTTTGACTGCGGCGGTTAATGTACGAAACAATCCACCGTGCGGCGCGCAACACAATAGGCGTGTTTTTGTATTGCGGCACGCACCGTATGCGTGCGAGCCGCACGGGTGGCTCGGACAATAAAACACGATAGGTACGTTTGCCGCAGTCAAAGTATTAAATATAAAGGTAATAGAAATAGCACTTGTCGTTGTCGGCCGTAGCAGCGCTGCTGGACCTATCCCATAGCAGCAGAGTTCATTCTACTGTGTTTTGTACTGTGTACTTTAAAAGGCAGTAGTATGCCAGATAGATAAGCGGGCATGAACCCGCGGATTGTTTAGATCGTAACCGATCTAAGTTAAGCAACGTCAGGCGCGGTCGGGGGTTGGATGGGTGACTGCTAGCGGCTAATCTTCGTTTCTGTGCTTCGAAGGGCGCGTTAAATATATGTATATATTTTGTTTGTAAAGTAGCAAACGAGCATGCAGGCCACCTGATGTTAAGTGGTCACCACAGCCCATGAATACCCACATCCAACCTCAAACAAAACCGAAGTTCCCTTTGAGATTGTTTATGGATGCGTCACTGCTCCTGAGGACTATGATGGTCGCCCTCATTTGTTAACATTGGATAGCAGTCGTTAAACCTTATATAGGGCTTGTGGGCTATTTGAAAACGACTCACACTGGTTAACCACTAACCTACATTTCCCTCCACTAATCCGCATTAGAGCAGTCTGGTGGAATATACTCCAGGCCTCACCTATTTTGTGGGAAAAACCCATGCCTAGTAATGGGACAAAAAGGGTTGCAACCAGCCAGCCCAGCCCTGTATACTATATATATTTACATGAACCGTTCCAAGATAGTCCCCTATGAAATGCCTATAAGTTTTCATTTTAGCCACTGGTAACAAGCATTGATAGCCTAGTGGTTCTTATGCTTGAGGCACGCACCTCTGATATATTATCACTCACGTTAACGGCGAGAGAAAATATTGTAAGGAAACAATACATATCTGAGAATTCCTCGTAAAGTTCTCAAAGGTGTGTGAAGTCTATCAATCCGGTTTAGCATGTGAAGTAGTGAAGACAAGAGGCTATCCGTTCCCGATCTGAGAGCAGACCCCGTGCCCATCAGTGGGACATTAGCATAATGAGCTGATAATTTGGTCATTGTCAATAACATTTATAATTACAACGATAAAGCCAAACTAAACACAGTTCTCTTTTGTTTGCAGATAAACCTCGGAGTGATGGAGAAATCATCGACCACCGCCGACATATTTTTATCAAGCTTATTATGAATACAAACCCATCCCATCCGGTGAAGCAATAACTCGAGCGTAGCTAGTTCCTAACCATTAGTTGTTATGTCTGTGATTGAGCGGTTTGAATTGTGATAAACGTATTGTGATAAGTCCATGTAAGGTTTCGTTCGGTGTTCGGTGGTCGGTAACATAGTGCGGTAGGCAATGGATACGTTGCACGTGACTCACGGGCACAGTAAAGGGTCTAGCCGGAGCCAGTCGCCGTCGACCGCGGACCTGGCGAGGGACCCCGCCGTGGTGACAGATGATGCCGTCATCAGGTCGAGGGTTCAATCGCCGTCCACCGCGCATCATGTTGTCAGTGTAAGTACAAAAATCGTATATCAAAGATCTAGTTTTAATAGTTGACCGTTTTCATTCTTCTTTGTGATTTATACGTAAATCTGTTGAGGTTTTTGTTAAAAGTTATAATGCTTAATGTTTTTGTTATTAAATCATGCAGGATTATCACTGATACTGTTACTATGATAAAGGTTCCGGGTTAGATTTTGGTATAACATTTTTTTATAATTTTCTAGAAAAATAAATGAGTAATTAATTAATTGAACATATTACTGAGATATTAATTAATTGAAGATAAGAAGATACTGCTACCAACGCTATTTGTCTTTAATCCATTATATACAATTCAGGTATCACGATGTTTGTCCGGGATGTATCCCGAAACTAAGGAACGTATTTTTTAAATGTGTGTTTTGTTCCAACTTGAGAGATAAGGTAGTTTTTATCTGGATTTTTTTTCCCTTTACAATACCATTAAAATATCTAATAATTGAACGAAATACACAACATCGCGTGTCTGGGTCTGCTAGTATAATATATAAACAGATCGTACAGATATACATATATACGTCGTAAATTTTTTGACAAGAACATATTTGTATGTGTAAATTAGGGTAAATAGTGTTTAAACATCGGGCGTAACTCGATATGTTTCAGACCGAATACATCTATTCTTTGAATATTAACCCAATAGTATCTACTTAACCCTTTGGGGCACGGTGGTATTAAAAATGTCCCACCTTTTTGATGCGTAATAATGCACGGTGGGACATTTTTTGACCCACCATATAACTAATAACAGAATTGAATTATTTATATTTTTTTATACCATTGTATATCCTTATTAATAAAAATACCTCAATTTTGTTCAATTTTTAACTATATAAAATTTCCGTGCAACATGGGTATTTTTATTTTCTAAAATTCCGTGCCTCAAAGGGTTAAGACATTACCCGCGATGACTAAGAAAGAAACAATGAGTATATGATAATATAAAAGTTCAAGTAACCCGAATAGACTAGAGTATTTTTAACGAAATGCACCAAAAACTTAATGACAAAATTGTGATGACGTGCACAATTTTAGTTATTCATGTTTGGGCCGATTTCTCGCTCGAGTTTCCGAAGTGAAAGCATGACGCTACATTGAATATTGTTATTATTTTATGCCCATATTCGGAAAGAGGTAAAACGATTTCACTTGATTTTTTTTATAGCTTAAAAGTGGCTAACGCGTGTCTTTATTTTATATGTGGGAAGTATAGCAAACGAGCATGCAGGTCATGTGATGTTAAGTGGTCACTACAGCCCATGGACACCTACTTCTACTCTTGAGGACTGAGATGGTTTCCTCATTATAAGTGTACCTAACAACCATACTTATCTAACCGAAATTCACGGTGGATTATGAGGATGGTGGTGGTACCTCCCGAAAATCGAACTTCGGCACTCCAAAATATGAGCCCGGATTCTTACAACTAGGCTATTACAGCCTTGTCTGACACTAGATAAAATAATTATAGTAATTCCGACTTTATGACCATTTCGAAAATAATAGCCGTACAATCCAATAATCACATCCATTCACTCCGTAAAAGATTTAAATCTTAATGAATTCACGATAACAAAAATATCGGCTAAAGAGTTCAAACAATGACTCATATATAAGCTAGTTAAAGAGTTTTCACCCTGCCCGTTACGATAGGATAACGTGTTATTCCTAATCCGATAAGGCAATCAATAATAATTTCACACTTTCAGTACCGGAACGATATTTTCCATTCATATTTGTGCTACATTATGAATGTAAGGGACTTGGAAAACATTTTAGCTCCCACTTATAATTTTGAAGCGCTAGATAAGAGCAATGGAATTATTTGCTATTTATGGCAACCTAATTTGCAAGCTTATGGCCAAGATAACTAAGATATTTTCGTAACAAATTGATTGGAAAAGAAAATATAATACATTATTTATTATATTTTTATTATTATTATAAGGTTTGTTACGGTTCGGTTTTCGACTAGTAAACCAACAGAAAGTTGGCTATGAGATAGTGGCTAGTGGATAGAATAGTGTGCAAACGCCCTTATTACTATACAGTGCCAGCATACTGAATAATTTATTGTCCTTATATAGGGCGACTGTAAACGTAAATGTGGAGAATATTTTACGATGAAAGTCGGTATGAGTTTTCTCTCATGTATATTGAAAATTATGAAAATATATCTATGTTAGTATAGTTTGTGGTAGCAGTAGCAACCGAGCATACAATCCAATTAAGTATCCATTACTTGCTACCTACTGAAAATAAGATAGGAATCTTGGCTAAATCTGTAATTCCTTACAACTCCCTTCCACTATAATTTTAAGGCGACTAAAATGTTATAACGTAAGAATGTCCAAGATTTCATTTGCATTTATAAAGGTCATACCTAAATAGACTTATGGCAGCAGTATAGCGTTGCTGTGTTCTAGTACGAAGGGTGTGATAAACGATGTTAACCAAGTTCTCAGCGGTAGGAACGCTTGTATGGTCGACTTCTGGTAGCCTAATGATAGTGGACTCCTGTTCTTTAACTAGTTACAATTGTCCATAAGTGGGAGAGAGCACTAAGCATCAGGTGGGCTAGACGTTCTCTTGCTACTTCCGTTAATATAAAACAGGCATAAACTAACAGAAATTTATCAGAGATTCTTTTTTCTATCCGAAAATTGTTTGTTATCTATTTCCAGGAGCCTTCATCCCGCCATGGAGAGCAGAGGCCGCACCATGTCAAATCCCATTCGAGGGATCTGGGTAGCAGTCCCTTATCAGCCAACACCACCGGAAATTGTTCCAGAGAGTGAGTAATCATCTTAACAATAACCACGCTCTTTCTAGTATTTCTCGTAAGTGAATGGGGAAAAGTATGATGATAAATGAATATAATATTTAACGTTAGAAGCAGGAGAAATGGAGGGAGTCACGGGTCCATTTCGGCTTCTATTTTGGGTGGTTAAATTCGTTTTTAACTTAGATTATGCCAAGTTTACTATTTTTTTTAGATCTACTAGATCTCTTTTGCGATGAGTGGAATATTTCGCTGGAATTCTCGATTTTTAGGGCATAGATGAAGGTAGGTGTGTTCTATGAATTATTACACAATAATGTCATTAAATGACGAAATTGATGAAAACCTAACAGATCTTCAAAATTGACGATGTTTCCACACAATATTCTGTATTTAACGAACGCATAAATAACTTTGTTTTTCATGGTATCCTTAAAGATCCCAAAAAACTACGAAATAAAAATGTATTACAAAGTGAACCTTCACCGCGTCTATGGTTTAATTAAGATATGATGATTTTGAAATATTAAATATTTCCGCACGCTATTTTGTGTTAGCGAATGGAAAAATAACTTAATATTTCACATTATCTTCAGATACCTATATGTTAATATACAAATTTATTAAAAATGTATTAATAAAAAAGCAAATTTCATCTCTACTATAAAACTCTTCACTGAACGGCGTCCAAAGAGCATATTTTTAAAATAAATTATTGGGGCTACGCGGTATGGAAACAACAATAATATTATATATAACACGTTAAGAAACATACTCCAACACGCAAGGGGTGAACAGTCTGACCTCTCGTCTTGTAAGTCGCCTAATTGTGAAACAGACAACACAAAAAGATTAGGATATCTAAGGTCAAATCAAGCTGACCCCTGTTGTAGCGTTTCTGCGTTTCTCAACCTCCTAAAAATCCTTAATATTTTTTCCGCGGTATTGAAATAGGAAATGGGGGCGTAGTCCACCTGACGGTAAGTCATTACAGCCCATGAACATGTGTAGGAATATTTATATCGGGACAGGATTTGATCATATATGTATAGGAGGATATCAGGTACAGGGAGTAGCAAGTCCTGATCGCGAAATTGGAATGCTTAGAAATGATGTATCTCATTCTTTTCACGAATTGCTCATAGCCCCGCGGCTTGTGCAGATTGTAATCGATCTACAAAGTAAAGCAACTCAGGGTGCGATCTAAAGTTGGCTGGATGACCGCTAACGGTTAAATTTTACGCGCGCTTCGGTGCTTTGGAGAGCACATTAAGCTGTCGGTGTTTGCTGTTATCATTAAGTAGCAGTCCTTAGTCCTTAATCCGCCTCCGGTTTGAAAATATCCGAAACGGTCTGATCTCTATCTCTATCGATCCGTGTTAGAGTATGGTGGAATATACGCAAGACCTATTCCATATGGGGCAAGAGACCCGTGCGTAATTCAGTCCTCGAATATCTGACACGGATTGATCCCTATCTCTATCAGTCCAGATTGGAGTAGATTGAAATATACGCTAGATCTTTTCCAGTTGTAGGAACTGACTCGTACCTAGCAATGGGATACGATAAAAAGTTTCAGCTATGTCTCCTCCAGGACATAGGAGTTCATGTTGTGCTATCGAGCAACGTTGCCCGAGATACCTTGTCATATATATGCCCATACAAATAGGTTTAGTGCTAATATTGCTACAGTCGAGTTAAGAAGGATTCCTGCATCGTTAACGTCATAATTAAGTAGCTGAATGCTTAAGCTTTTATATACGTATTGGAAGTGGCAAATGGGCAAAAGCTATACACGAGTTTATTATGCATAATAATCTTATTTTGCTTGCGATATGTCATGTTGAGAGATTTCAATCATAGCATCGAGCCGGATGAAAAAATTCTTGCTCTGCGGTAGGTACTGGGCTACTGATCCAGTACCTAATTATGTGTATTTTAAAAATACTTTTAAAAAATAGTAAATTACCTTTTTCCCCGACAACGGCGAAGTCAAAAGGAAGGCTTGTTTTCGACAGTCTATGTATGTACGTATGTATGTATGTATGTATGTTCCACCGTAGCGCCTAAACTATTTATCCAATTTTCATGAATGAGGTGGCGATTGATTCGTTATTATGGTGCGGGTGACATAGCCTTCAGGTTTTTTGCTGTTGTTATTATTATTGTACTCGGCTTGGTTTGATTTTTTCATACTATTTTTGTTTAGTTTGTGTTTTTTTTTTTAAATCCTAATATAAAGGAAACAAATCAAATACCAAACAATAACACATCTAATGATGAATCCCTGATAATGGAGTTTCTAGTTCTTTCTACAAGAAAAGAATTAACAATTAACATTTTAACAATTCAGCGTATAAAAAATCTTACGTCAATTTCTGACGTCAGTGATCATCAAATGATTGATATGTCTATCACATGATGCCTGTTTAGAATATTCCACCATTCCGTCTCTTCCTGTGGGTGTCGTAGGAGGGTACTAATGGATTCAATCCAGGAAATGGGTGGCAGTGTCATTTTACGAAGCTATTCAGCTACTGCATAATCCATGCAGCAAAACGCTCTGCCTACGAGAATATTTGCCATCTCTAGAGTAAACATAGGCCCAGCAATATCGTTTGCAAATGACTGGTGAATACGCGAGGCTCTGTACAGCCCTAACCGTCACTGTTAATTGTCATGTCTGTTTATTATTATTATTATTAATTATTTACCATTACCTATGTACATAAATACAATTTAAGGATCTGTATGTAATTTAGGAATATGGCAATTGTTTTTAAATCACTATCTCATTACTATCCTCATATATCAACTCATTACTGTCCTACTACTGGGCACGGATCTCCCCTCAGAATAAGAAAGGCTAGGCCATAGTTTACCACGCTGCCCAAATGCGGATTGGTAGACAATACTTAATAATATATACTAGACCACAGTTCTACTACATTTCATTTTATTAATACTTTATTAAAATTTAAAAACCTGTTTTAATTTTTTATCTGCTCTTTTCTTCTGTGCGGGTAAATCTTTCCGAACTTCAACTGAAAGATAAAGAGAGATAAGAGAGGAGTAAAAAGATATTAAGAGGGCCTGTGTAAAACGCGAAAAAAAACATGCACGGGACATAAAAACCATGCACGGACATGCACATAAAAATCATGCACGGGAAGGTTAAGAACTGCTTCTTGTAACAATTATGGGTTTATAATGTCTGGTCTGTCTATTCATTCATTATATTTATACTACGATATATTGATGTATGTTGCTACGTAGCAAGATTATAATGACTGTGAGAAATACTAATGAAACACTTTATAAATAATCCTCAAGGTTAACTTATACATACCGGGTTTCTTCGATGTACTAACGCTCATTAGCCCGTAAACTGTGCATTCCTTATTGTAAAGCGATTTAAAGATTACGTGTCGTTTCAAGTTGTTATATGAGAGATCAATTTATTTTTAGATCAATAGTGCAAGATTAGTTTCGTGTATGTTAATTATAGATATATTAGATTGGATTTTAATAGTATAATTAAATTATGTATATAGTAATAAAATAATTAATGCTTATAAAGTATCACTTAAGATTAAAATGTAAATCAAAATAATCTTATAAATATGTATATATATAAGGTTAGTCCTCACTAACTGATTCGTCATTGAGTCTAAACTACTGAAGCTAGGGATATGTAACATGGACAGTGGGTCTCTTTTATGTCCTACCTTGCACCTACTGAAACAATTTTCAGAAATTCCATTTCTAACGGGGAAAATGGACGATGAAAGTTTGTCGTTAAAAAACTATTAATGAATATTTATATGTGTATTGGACACAGGATAGTCAAAAGCTAGTACTTGTGACTGACGACCCGAGTGGCGTAGCGGTCACCATACCGGTCTTGCACACAGAAGGTTCCGAGTTCGATTCCCGGCCAGATAGACAACTGACTAATGAATTTGAATTGATATTCTGGGTCTGAGTGTTTGCGTGTCCAATGCACCCACGACACAGGAAATCCTAGTTTGGTATTATGAGTATAGAAAGTGTATTTTTAATAGATTTTTATGTAGCAATGACTCTGTGATTGTCAATAGAGTATGTCTGTGGGTTATAGTGGTTACTTCAAATGGATTGCAAGCTCGCATGCTACTTCCATCACATAAAGTGGAAAGAAAAAATAAACTTATGTCGCCACAATATTCGACGTGACGTAAAGAATTTGACATGACAAACGTTTGATCGCGCAGAAATGTGCGCGCGGGCGAGAAATTTATGAATTTTATAATATGTATCGTAACCATTCAGTTTCTAAATTTGCGCAGTTGACGAAAATACTTTCGGTAATATGTGATACAACCAACCATTCGCAATGAAAACAGCCGCTGTCGCGATAATATTGTGTGGAGTGAACAGAGTTTGTATTTTAATATATTATTTTACGTTACTAACAACTAGCATTCATCCCACCTGATGTTGAGTAGTCACCGCCGCTCATGGATTCCATTTAGAACAGAGGTCCCATTTGAAGCGTGTGGCAGCTACTTCCGAGGACGGGTTTCCTGAGGACTCTTAAAAGTGGTAGATCTATAGTTGTACGGGTTGGAGGGGGAGGGGGGGGGGTTTAACACCTCCATCTTTATAATCCTCGTGGAGCTATCCTTGTACATCGGTTTAAGAGGTGGTGTTGTCAAGTACATGTACAAGCGAGGCGGCCATCTTAAGGTTTGTTGAGACAGCAGACGGGGCGAAACGGCGAATTTGTGCGGACGTTTGTATGAATTATATGAGCAGCAATACAAAAATGCTAGCCTTAAATCGGCAAAATGAGAATATATAGACTGGGAGATATAATATTATTATATTATGATTCCATTAATAATTAATCGAACAAATAAATATATTCTATTATTATAGAAGTAAATAAGAAACATTTTTTGGTTTTCAAACGCGGCGTTTAAGATCTCTGATTTGTAAATCACTTGACATGTTGTTTCAAAATTCTCGGGAAATCACGGCGAGTGTGAGGGGACGGCTGGCGCAACGTCGACGCGACAGTCACGCTCGTCATGTAACATCCACGCGTCGCGTCGCCGTACGCCCCGTCCGCTGTCTGACTAAACCTTTAGTCCTTAAGAGTAATAACGCAACAACGTACGGCCTCAGATAGGGCTTCAGTCAAGACTGTACCACATCTAACCTCAAACAGGTTTGAGGTCAGATATGGGTGTACATGGGCTGCGATGACAATTTTGGTATTTGGTATTGTATTCTGGTATTGCATCAGTCAAACAGATCCAATGAAAATCCACGTCAACAATTTGTATTGGTATAAAATGAAGTGTTTATTCAAGCCAACGAGATTAAAGTCTTAGCCAACTAAACGTATACACCAGTTAAAAAATATATTAGCTATTAGCAGTCTATTTTGTACTTCGTCTGTGTTGAATCATAATCTGCGGTAATTAATAAGTTTTTTGTTTTTATTCTGTTTTCAGTTTGGAAGATTCGCCGCAAAAGAAAAACGTGTCAAACATTATGGGCGGCGACTACGCTAGTTCGGTATACAGTCCAAACGTGTCGTATTCGCTCTCTACGGATGAGTACGGCTCTCCGGCGTACAGGAGTAAGTTTTTAAAATTAATTAATAAAAGAAATTATAATCGTTTCTTCGCCTTTTCTACGTACATACGTAACCTGTCGTATTAGCTTTTTATAAATGGGTATAACTCTCTGACGTAGAAGTCAGTTTTGGAAGGAAAGAATGTAAGAAAGAACGATAATTTAAACGCGACTTCAGTGTATAACCCATGTCGAATTCGCTTAATAAATACTATGATTCGGTTCACCAGCATACAGAAGTATGTTTTTGGAAAGAAAGAATGGAAGATTAGATGGTAGAATTACAGTTCATTCGGGCAAGTACCATCGCCGTCCTCATAATCCGCCGAAATGCAATTCTTGTGTTTCTGTTGGAGTGGGTTGTCGGGCACACTTAGAGCGAGGCGACCATCTTTCTCCTTAGAAGTAGTGACTCATCTATGTAAGACCACAGATAAAACTTCAGTGTTGTTGGGTGTTAGATGCGAGTGTCTATAGGCTACAGCGGCCACTTAACATCCGATGGCCCGTGCGTTCGTTTGATACTATAAAACGATCGGTTGTAGGTCTGTTTGCTGTACAATCCAAGCGCATCACAGCTAATTCGCTATATATTGATAGGCAAGGCTTACAGGTGTACATTCATATTTTTCCACACCAGTATACCCTGTTAAGAATACTGCCCGGCAGCGCGTTGCTTTCTTGTATTTCGTTCAATTATTAGATATCATAATTGGTATCCTATTTCTTAAGTTGGAACAAACCACACATTTAAAAAACCACGTTAAAATCTGATAGGTCGTTTCGGAGTTTATCCCGGACAAACATTGTGACACGTGAATTATATATAATTAGATAGTTTGCAAGATGAAACAGTGAAGGAACTTCACATTAAATAATCGATCGATATATGTATATCAGTTCGAATTATAATGTCGTCAAGTTTTATCACGATTTTATTACTGTTTTCAGGTCAGGATGGTGATTACAGCTTAAATATAGGTAATTATGAAATATCCAATAAATATGTGTAACGAAACATTTCATGTTGTTAGTTTAGTTATCAGTTGTTAGATTAAAAATATAGTTGTATATTGTATGTTTCGTAATACGGAATTTTACGCATATAATAAAAATCTTTATGTTGCGCTGCGCGATAAGAATTTTAATTAAAAATTATTATACATTCGTAAAGGTTAATTAAAAGTAATTACGTACTTGCGCGATTATGTCTGTGCGACTCGATTGCACTGAAAATCACCGCTAATATTTGAAACTTAACTTAATCTTTAACTTTGAGGCGACCATCATAGTCCTCAGGAGTAGTGACGCATCCATATACAGCCTCAAACGGAACTTCGGTTTTGTTTGAG
>DWKL01003103.1:0-11881 GCA_018249415.1 Phareas burnsi | reverse complement strand
TTTGAAGAGTAGAAAACGAGCGCGCAGACCACCTGATGTTAAGTGGTCACTGCAGCCCATGGACACCCACGTCTAACATCAAACGAAACTGAAGTTCTATATGAGGTCGTACATAGATGCGTCACTGAGGACCAAGATCGCCTCGGTGTAAGTGTGCCCGGCAGCCGCATCTCTCTAACTGAAACACAAAAACTGTTTCACGGCGGATTATGAGAGCGGCAGTGGTACTTCCCCGGATGAACTATAGTTCTACCACCTCTCAATATGATATATAATTTAAGCAAGATAACTCAGTTGTAGTTCCGGCCTCTTACGTTGGAATCGAAACTTGGATCGAGTTCCGAACCCCACAGGCGCCTCTAATTTTTTCGAAATTATGTGTGAATTAGAAATTAATTATCATTTGCTTTAACGGTGAAGGTAAACATCGTGAGGAAGCCTACACATCTGAGAGTTCTTTGGAAAGTTCTCAAAGGTGTGTGAAGTCTACCAATCCGCACTTGGCCAGCGTGTGGACTATGGCCTAACCCTTCTCATTCTGAGAGGAGACCTATGCTCAGCATTGGGACATAATGGGTTATATGGGCTGCTATTGCGTATCACTACTTTAGTGTATCCCTGGTAATAGGATTTTAGCAATTGACTAGTTTGTCATTTACTGCAAAGCTGAAGAGGCAAGGCAGGCAAGAGGAAAAGTAAAATTCTCAAAAGCCTGCGATCATCTGGGTGCACATTATGATCTAATCCATTTCATTCTGAGAGGAGCCCCGTGCCCAGCAACGGATCAGAAATGGCTTGGTGATGAACATGATGATAATGAACCTTAGTACATAGATTTAGGTATTGCTTTGTGTCGGTCAATTTACATCGTCGTAACGGAGGTTAAGGGTCGACCACACTGCTATTCGCCTCGGCATTCCCCATTCGGGTCCATTCGTCTCGACGTCGCGTTCCCGACGACTTTGATTAATCGGCCGATCGGCAGCCAAGAGGATTGGCTAATGAAATTACCCCGTGTATTCTGCTCCGCCGCTAACGATTCCAAATCGATTTTCCAACAACACACGTTCGATTAGCTTTCGTATTGCGCCTAACGTAGATATTTCACTATGGACGCTATATTCATTACGACTGGTTACGGTTTTATAATGTTATTATCCTTCATTTTAAAGTATAGGGTACATCTTACACAAGTCATGGCTGAAATAAGTCAATACAAGTCGCAGGTACCTCTCAAGTCTAAACCCAGTTCCTTGCTGCCGAATAATATGCCTTCATCATCATCATCATCTCATTAATGTCCCGCTGGTCAAGTTGGGCACGGGTCTCCTCTGAAAATGAGAAGAGCTTTTCCTTTCGAGACCCGTTCAAAAGGTGACCACTACAGTACACTACGCGGGTCAAGTGCAAATTAGTAGAATTCACGCACCTTCGAGAACTTTACAAAGACCTCTCAAATGTGTAGGTTTCCTCCCCCTTTGAAGCAAGTGGTGATCAAATTTAACACGCACATAACTTCGAAACTTACAGAAAATACATACCTTACGCACATATATTACCTCTACATTTAGAAGAACAACTGGAAGACTTACTCAAACTGCCCTATCCTGTAGAAGCACGTTTATAAGTTAAGTGGACGGAACGCATGGATATGCGCTGCTTCTATTCCGTAAAGTAAGTTTAAAAAATCGATTAACGTCTCCGCAATAAGTCCCGAAACTTTTAAACCCGTCTCGCTCCAATTCCTATGAAACCGCGCCAAAAGCACGTGAAAATAGCGATATCGCACTCGTACATTTAAGCAAATGTTTAACAGTAATATCCTTTATAAAATGTTATGTTATTATCGTTTATTTCATTTTATTGTAGTTGGCTACCGCCATTTAAAATTCGAGGTCGAGATCACTATGTGGCGGCATTTTTTTTCTTATTAAACAGTTGTTAAGGTGCAACATTGTCCTATTCTTCCCCATCAACAGCGGAAGTGGGAAAATGCTGTGAGCCTTAAACGGCGACATTGAACTTAAGATGAAAAAGCGTTTTCGTTTTAACAAAAAGCTAAGTGCAGTCCATCGTTTACAAGGATTTCCGTTAAACCATCAAAGTATTTGAGTATGTTGGCACTTATAGTAGTTAACGATTTTTAAACCCCAGATTCGCTCTCGAAATTTCTGACTGTAACGAGATAAAAATTAAAGAAAGACACATTGCACGATCAATAACAGAAGTCGCACCGCCATATTTCTGATGAAATCCGCACATAAAACAATGATAGGTACGATATTTCAATGTCGGACGCAAACAAACTGCATCTACAAAACGACATATCGTCACGGACGTTGCGAACAGCTTATCCGTATTCCATCGATCTGGCGTGTTTCACCAATTAATTCGGTCGTTTTCATTGGCACATAAATCTACACTTTACAACTTCGTGTACTCGAAGCTTTACGAGTTACGACCCGCGAAATCCGCTTCCCTAAGTAGATGAATATCTGTTAAAACACGAAGTGTATTTTTAAACGTTTGCTGTGTTTGAACGGGCGGCACTCCATCACTCATGTATGCTGTTAACATTCCCCGGCGAAGCTGTATAACGTTTAAGATTTAAAACTCTTTAGCGAGAAGTTGGCTCGAGTATGTTTAAGCGAACTCCCGCCTGAGTTACAGGCGTTTCGTGAAATACTGAACTGTGAATTCTAGCTACACTTATATGCATTTTCTTGCAGTTCCAGTTCCGCGAAATAAGAAAAAGACCGTACAGTATTGTGTTTGCTCAGAATTATTGAATTCGCACTTGCTTGGTTCGCAGTACTGTAAATGTAAAAGAAGGATATCCTTTGTTCACATCATGCATTAACAATAATTCTATCTCACATTCTACAGAATGGTTTGCTTCGAACTGTTTTGCATTACTTCCACATTTTTATATTAGAATACTTTTAAATATTTATAGATAATAAAGTTGTGCCAAAAACGTGTAGTGATCCCGATCGAACTTCTAAGAAATCTTCACTCTAAGTTCTTTTCAAAGTTTTTGTCAGGACCGGGGGTTCAAACACGAAAAGTTTTGTAACACGTAGAGAATCGATAGAAACCTAATGAGATCCATTTACGGGGAATGGCTGAGAAAATATTACCTATGTACGTAATTCAGGGGATATTTAGTGGAGTCGGGCAAAAGGCAATTTTCTATTTCTGACGGAAGTCGAAATTATCCGTAATCAATCGGACAAAAGAAGGGAATGAATGAAGTTATTTCTCTTGGAGTCGGCAATTTATCACTTGAATCATTTGTTTCGCGAGTTGTCAGCCAACATTGTTTACTGGGTTGAAGAATGCTCAGATGGGTATGATTAAAGAGCGGGGACGGAGTGTGTCGGTTTCGTTGCGAGGGTCTTAATGGCTTTGAGATGTCACGGGGTTTACCAGTCACACTTAGAGCAATCACAATCTCAATCGCCTTTTGCTTATTTTCCGTTTTCTTTTCTTTAACATTCTAAACGACTAAAAGTGTAAAAGTTACATGCGATTAGATCAGCAAATAAGCGTGCGGGCCAATGATGTTAAATGGTCAGTGCAGCCCACACCCACATATAACCACAAATAGGATTGTAGTCCTATTTGAAGTCGTAGGTAGATGCGTTACTGCTCCCGAGGACTAATATGGTCCCCTCGTTGGAAGTGTACCCGGCGGTTACCAGGTACCAAAGTACCCGGTAACCACATCTTTCTAACTGAAATATAAGAATTGCTTCACGGTGGATTATAAGGGCAGCAGTGGCTCTTCCCCGGACAAACTATACTTCTATTTGCCCTCACACGGGTCTTAAAAAATTACACTTAAAATTTTTTTGATACGTTATACTTTTGATACGTGGAATATATTAAAATGTTTCATAAAATGAAATGAAACAATTTATATTGTATAATTTAATTAAGTCTCGAAAGGTTGCTTAAGGTTTCAGCAGTGTACGAAATGATACGTTTTAATTTAAACGCGTACGTGCCGCTAAAAGTTATTACTTAGTAGCATAAAGGAAATTTGCTAGCTATACGCGTTTTATGAACACTAACGCTAGCGGGTAACGTTGTCGGAACATATTACTTATTCTCATAAAACATTTTAAAGGCACGAAACAAGTCTGCAGCTGAGTAATATGATTTTCATAGTGATCTAAAATATTTCGGTCAGTAAATTTGATTACGTTTGTAATTGTTTTTAATATACCAATATGTCTAAATCGTAATTTAGCGGCATGTACTGCTCATTGCTTACTTTACTTTTTAATTATTGTTAGGATGCATTTGATAAAGCTATCCATTTATATACTGAACAAATTACTGAAAAATCAGCAAGTGAATGTTTTGTTTTTATAATCCTTTAGAACACTAGGTAACAAATCAAATGTATCTTGAAATATTTTGACATCAATTCTCATTTCTATGGGACAAAAGTAAAGAGTAGGGCATAGTGATATACTGGGGCCCAAATTATTCATGACCAATTCCATTTCAAGAGGGTATTTAAAATCCCGTCCCATGGGTACAGAGTGGCGTTAACGACTGCTGAAAAGGGTTAAGCTACTTCCGTTTTGCGACATTGTCCTCTTCTTCCCCATCAACAGCGGAAGTGGGAAAATGCTGTGAACCTTAAACGGCGATATTGAACTTAAGATGAAAAAGCGTTTTCGTTTTAACAAAAAGCTAAGTGCAGTCCATCGTTTACAAGTATTACTGACTTAAGTACGTCGTAAGCTTTTAAGCTTATAATTTCTCTTGAAAGTTTTACTTCGAGAAATTGTTTGTGTCCGTTTCTGACCGACATTTTATATACTTTACAAGTAATATTTTTAAGTATTGAAATAAATGAAATATCGGTGATTCAGTATAGCAAGTATCCAGTTCCATAAAAAATGTCTTCGAATACTATTTAGTCCTACTGAATAGAATTTTTTATTGTATTCATAGAAACTTGAATAGTACTGTCACGCTGCTCCTGTGGATAGGTAGATTTTTTTTACTTACCACAAGTGTTTTTTTACCACCAGTAGCAAATCATGTGTATCCACATCTAACATTAAACAGGACTGAAGTCTTATCTGAGGTCGTACGTCCATGCATTACTGCTCTTGAAGGCCAAGATTGTCCCCTCGTTGTTGTTATTCCCTGCAACCGCACCTCTCCAACCGAAACACATAAATTGCTCCATGGCGAATTATAAGGACGGCAGTGGTACCTCCTCGGATGAACCTCTACCAGGTAGTAGAGGTTCTGATATCAAACGTCTTATCAATATTAATTAGTTATTTAATTAATTAATATTTATTTCAGGCGACTAAATACCCATATGTGGTTAGTTACAGAATACTTAGATGCTATGTTAGTATTTTCATTAATTACAATTCATTACGTTAATTATTATTTTCTTCTTAGATGTATAATACTTATATAGGTATATATGTATTATACATCTAAGACGTTTGATCGGTTTAACATATTTTCTGTTTTAATATTCCCAAGTATTTGGATAGTAATGAGCATATACATATAATTATACATATTATAATTGATATTACTATTTCCCATTATCACTTGGAATCATTAATGAAAATGAAATTTATTTGTTAGTTGGCACCTTCATAAAACGCAGTATGAATAATGAAGTTTGCCACGTATTTGTATGGCACAGCTTTATACAAAATCAGTTTACATTTGCACTTATATCCGTAGGAAGCCAGGGAATAGTGACGTTAAATTCGGTCTGTTGTCAAATTTGTAGAATATAAATTTTAAACTCATTTTCATCATCATCATCATCATCATCATCATCACCACCACCAGCATCATCATATCAGCCTTTTTCGTTCCGTCGAGATAGGCTTCTCCCAAAGTGTAACACAGTACCCGATCCTCTGCTAATCTCATCCAGCCACTACCTCTTACCTCCTCTTAAGGTCGTCAATCCAAGGAGCTGGAGGACGTCCTGCACTATGTCTGCCGATTCGTAGTCTCCATTCGAGAACTCGTCTGCCCCATTCATAACATAATAGGTACACGCACTGGTTGATAATCTTTGTTTTTTGCCATTATGATATTGCCGACGCGAAAACTTGACGAAACTTCCAAAACTCCGCCCAGCCCCACTGAACTGATTTTTTTCTTATCCAAAGTCAAAGCTCCAAAATCTCATGAAAATTAATTGATTAGTTATATTATAAATAAACAATTTTAACTAAAAATGTATCAATGTATACGTATCACTTCGCTTTTTCTGAATTACAATTTTCACAATATTACTTTTTCTAAATACTTACTTTAGCTTTTGCTAAAGTTCATTATTATGAAAGGAAACACTACCAGCAGGACTGCATTAACGCACTGCTCTATACAAATACAGTTGCAAAAACAGAAATGGATTTAAATAATTTAACACTACCATCTCTACATAAATAAAACAAGCATATTATAAGCTTGCAAATACAGAAGTCACGGGCAGAGCTCATAAATCATCGCATCTAGGGGATATTCACTGAACACGTGCGTCCGTAAAAATGAATATTATTTTAGTTTATTGTCCTGTAACGCGAATGTATTCGAAGGAAAACACATCCATAATGCAAGTGCTTAAAGTCGAAAACGTGGGAAATCGCTACCACCGCTCGTGCATTCCTAAAGGCCGATAGAGCACTTGATTCTTTTTGCTCGCGATCACGACACCGGTAACGACTTCCTCGCAAACGTGCCTCGAAATGCAACGATTCTGAAACATGCGCGAATAACCCTCCGTGTCGCTTAGTCACACCTTTCCTTTGTCATTCGCAAAGATACGAGCAAAACGCACACCGATTGTTCCAATACAAACGGAAATATTGCCGCCCCGGTGAAAAATGAATATTTTTCCAGCCGAGCGTCCCCGCGCTGGCTCCCGAGAATTCTGACGCAATAGAAAAAACATTCGCAATTTGCCGAAGAGAATTCTAGAACGGTCGCTCGGAAAATTCTCAAATTTCGAACGGACACCGACGGACGTCCGCAAAGTCGTTTAGAGATCGACCTGTCCGCGGTACGGTGTTCCGTGAAAAATTACCGAAGGCGAGCTAAGCGGTGCTTTTAGCCCAGTTTCTGAACGAGCGGAGTCACGGCACGACCTGGCGATTTCCTCAGACCGCCGTTCAATTTACCGGAACGCATCTGCCGGCTAAATAGCTCGGTCCGTGCCTCCGGCTCGAAACGGCTGGCTCCTAATAAACGGCCAACATAAAGCGAGATGTCACCTACATCCGTTCAATTTAAAAATAAGATAAACGTGTCGCACCTGCGCCACGCCACTGAATACGGCCAGTTCAAAAAGTCCCGAGTTGCTCTGATCAAAGAATAATTGTCGGGAGCGGGCTCTACAATTGGAGTGGCTTTATTATGCGCGAGAGGGGGGGGCGAGCAATTTGGCGGTCTGACCGCAAGAGCTGTGCATGTTTATTAGAGACATGGACCTCGCCGGGTCCCCGATTTGCATAACGGTCTCTGTCGTAATTAGAAACCATCTCGGACGTCCCTCCTTTGTCCCGTCAAGACTGTGGGGATGACGTCAAACACCTTCTATTTAACCGCTCGGAGGCTAAGCTGTATAATCCGAATTAGAACAAAACGTGCAGCGTCCCTGTTAAGCGGTGGGCGATGGACGGCCCAGTGTAATTGCATTTAGTTGAATGCCAGCGACGATAAATTGTATATGTACGTTGTTCATTTTATGCCGGTTGTTTCAAAGCGGCACCGAATTGGCTTCACGTGGAATACGAATAAATCTCAAGAAAGAAAGAAGGAAAAAATAAATACGGTACAGTTTATAATTTGTTTTTTATATACATTAATTTATATTATATATATTCGAGAACTTTACCAAAAACTCTTAGATGTGTAAGTTTCCTCAGATGTTCAGAAATGTCAAAGGAAGAAAGAAAGAAATACAGTACATTTTATAATTTATTTTATATGTATATTATAATATATATATATTCGAGAACTTTACAAAAACTCTCAGATATGTAAGTTTCCTCACGATGTTTTCCATCGTTAAAACAAGTGATAATTTCTAATACGCACATAACTTCGAAAAATTACAATGTGCGGGACTAGAACCCCGGGCGCTCAGCGGTAGAGGTCAGAATCTTAACCACTAGGCTACCACTGCTTCTAGGCTACCAATGCTTTTACACTGCATGACGCAATAATAGCGACAAAATTATAACTACATGTGGGCGCTAGTAGAACTGTCTGTTTCTAACTGCAATTAACATCGAAACTCTAACAAGGAAACTACGATAATTTCAGCGCATGCAACTATAACAAGGCGATTTCCAATTTAACCAAATGATTATGATTATGAAATTACTATAACATTGTTAACTATATTAGTACTTATACCAAAATGTACCCTCAGAGACATCAACGATTGCCTTGGGGCACCGTCGCTAAATCTAACATGTTAAATTGGATTTCCGAGAAGCGACGTGTGCATTGTTAATAGCATATGTCTATAGTATTCAAGAGATAACTCTTCGTAGCAGGCAAACGAGCACTCAAATCCAGTAGATTTGCAGCCGGTAGAACTATCGGTCGTCCGGGGAAGTACCGCCACCGCCGTTATAATCCGCCGTGAAGCTGTTTTTGTTTCGGTTAGAGAAGCGCGGCTGCCGAGCATATTTACAGCAAGGTGACCATCTTAGTTCTCAGGAGTAGTGATGCATCCATATACAGCCTCAAACGGAACTTCGGTTTTGTTTGGGATTGGATGTAGGTGTCCATGGGCTGTGATGACCACTTAACATCAGGTGGCCTACATGCTCGTTTGCTTCTTTACAAACATAAAAAAAAAAGTTTAGTTTGAGATTAGATGTAAGTGTCATGGGTTACAGTGACGATGCCTCAGGTGGCCTACACACCCGTTCGCTACTCTCCAAACAGAAATAAAAGATAGTCAGCAGAGCCTTGGGTACAATTATTTTTATGTACCACTGATGACCATCAGTCCCATCTTATGTTTAGAGTAGCCCTGCCACCACGCTACAGTCGGATTGGTTAGATATAGTGTAAATGACATATGAATAATTAAGCGTCCTACTGCGAAGTCATTAATATATTGCGGTCAATAACACACACACACAGACAAGTACGTCTAAGCTCCCTATCCATGGGAAACCTATATGCAGCAGAGAACTTCGGAGGGCTGATTGGTAGATTGACCGAATATTATTTTCCTTTCTCTATCTCGCTCTTCCTCTCCATTCATTATTAATCCATTAATGCCTGCACTAATATTAGTCACTGCTGGGCAGTGGGCTTCTCTCAGAATGATAAGGGTTAGGCCATTGTCCACCACATTTCGGATTGGTAGACTTTCCACACGCTTTGACTTCCAGTTGCGCAAGTTTCCTTACAATGTTTTCCTCCACCGAAAAAGCAATTGACAATTAATTTCTAATACGCACACAACTTTAAAAATGACAGTTGCGTACGGGATCAATACTCACACCCAGCGAGAGAAACCGGAATCTTAACTACTAAATTACCACTCCTTACTCCTACTTTACAAATAAAAATAACTAACACTTACAATTTATAATTAGGTACATTTATTTCACCCCTCCCTCTGCTTCTTGCTAATTTTGTTTCTACGTTTGTACCGTACTATAATTTAACACATACAATTATAACGCTATTAAACACACTGCGATTAAACAGAATTCTACGCAGTAAGTCTGTTGTTATTCCAGCATGTAAAATGCTAGTCAAATGTTCTATAGGTAGGACATTTACATGCTGAAGCCTGATGAATGCGCAGTAATCTGCGAGCCGGCAGATTGAGGCTTTATTCCGCTTGTCAATATGTACTTCATTAAGTACACACGTATTTGTATCGGTTTTGGTATTATGTATGCGGCTGTTTCTTTGTACACCACATTCCAATTCCCCTTTATTAAACTTTACAATTATTTTATGGGTGGTAGAGATGTAGGTCGACCGGGAGAGTACCACTATCGTCCTAACAATCCGCCGTGAAGCAATCCTTGTTTCGGTTAGAGAGGTATAGCTAGCTAAATCACAAACGAGGCTACCACCTAAGTCCTCAGCAGCAGTGTCGTATCCACATAGGATCTCAGATAGAGCTTCAGCTGTTTGAAGTTAGATGTGGGTATCTATGAGCTGCAATGATGACTTAACATCAGCTGACGTCAAGCACTGTGACATAAATGGGTTGATGATCATGATGAACTAATCATGAGACGGATCAATACAAAATTACCATAAATTACTCAAAATACAAAACCACTGTCACTGTGAATTCACATAACATAAAGCGACAAACAACAGGAAAATCGCAAAAGCCAGAAACTTGAAACGGAACGCGATAACCAAAACGCGGCTTGTGAGTAATGAAAACCCATCGTATCAAGTTCGCCGTTTGACAACGCCCTTTGTGCTCTGATCGCTGGATAATATAACTTTAGGGAGATCACAGTTAGGAGGTAATTTGGATGATAGCAGATATTGTTTCTTCTTGATAGCTCAGATTTTTTTTGCACAGAACGGTCAACCCTATACTAGGATACCGTGTTTTGGGTGTCATGGACATATACAAAACGAGTACAAACACTCAGACCTAGGACAGAAATCTAAATCCATCATTTATATGTCTGCTTGACCGGGAATCGAACCTTTGCGTATCAGACCAGTATGTCAACCGCTGCTCCACGCGGGTCATAGTAAGTAAAAATGTCACATAACTGGATCTTTAGTCGAGGCGACCATCGTAATCCTCAGGAGTGACGAATGTACCTGCGACCTCAAATAGATCTTCGTTTCTGTTTGCAGTTAGATGTGGGTGTCCATGGGCTCCATGGGCGCGCTTCCGTGCTTCAGAGGGCACATAAAGCCGTTAGTCCCGGTTGTTATCATTAGATAGAAATCATTAAAGCTTGTCGGAGGCTTTGTGGGTGGTTTGAAAACATTCGACACGGGTTGGCCACTAACCAATCCGCATTGGAACTGCGTTGTGGAGTATGCTCTAGGCCTTACCCAGTTGTGGAAAGAGACCCGTCCCCAGCTGTGGCACATAAAAAGCGTTGGAGCCAGCCATCCAGCCTGCACGTTCGTTTGCTACTCTTCAAATATAAAGAAAATGGATTACTTGCACATTTGCTATTTCTATGCTATAAAAAACAAAACTCAGCTTAAACAGTACAGGATATCAGAGATCCAGCCGTCCACTAAATTATCAGCATATTTTCCGCTCGGCCACACAATCGATTAAGGTCGTGATAGCACCGCGCTCAGAACGAAAGATATTTTTATATTGAAATATGAGCGGTCCATGCGCTCTGGTGTGGACCCGATAAGACCCTAAAGGCTGGGCTTTGTGAGCGGTATACCAACGCTGAACGGATTATAGTTTTAATTTAGTGTCCAGAAGGACGACACATTTTCAAAAATAAAGACGGATCATCTTTCTGCAACAGAAGTTCAAAAACCAACAATGGGAGATTTTTTTATTTTTGAAGAGTAGCTACCGAGCGTGCAGGCCACCTGATGTTTAATGGTCACTGCAACCTATAGACACCCACATCCCCCCCACTTATGACTTAAGTGGTAAACGTTCAAACAGGGCTGCAGCTCTGTTTGAGTGTCACTACTCCTGAGGTCTAAGATGGTCCCCTTGCTTGTAAGTATACCCGATAACCACACCTATGCAACCGAAACAAGTATTGCTTCACGGTGGATTTTGAGGGCGACAATGGTACCTTACCGACCTAACTGCGGTTTTACCACTTATCGATAATAACAATATCAACATCGCAAAATGTTTTGTGAAATTCACACGTGA
>DWKL01003102.1:0-11882 GCA_018249415.1 Phareas burnsi | reverse complement strand
CAGAACTTCAGTTTTGTTTAAGGTTAAATGTAGGTGTCCATGGGCTGCAGTGACCACTTTACATCAGGTGGCCTGCATGCTCATTTGCTGCTCTGCGAACGTAAAAAAAAAAGTAAAGTATACACACCCCTTCTTGTCTGTTCCCTTACCGAACTTCTGCAATGTAAGATTCTTCAAGAAAAGTACACTGTTTTTTATTAATTGTTTATTTTTTACTAGATATGAGGCAAAAATAGGTGAAGCAATTTAATTACATACCTGACTGGATTGACAATCGCAAGTAAACACAGAAACATAAATCCACCAATCGACAAATTACAATATCTACTTCCTCTATATAATTAAAAATGTAAATGTCTATTTGTACAAAATCTGAAAATGCTAATGCTGATACTAATGCAAATGCTAATCTCTGAAAGTTTTTCACAGATTGCTATGAAGTTTTGACGGATGTAGTTGAAACTTGCATGTTTTATTTATTGTACCACATGTAGATCATGAGATCTATATGTGGCACAATAATTTTTCACACATTCATATGCTCATAAAAAACAAATTTAAAAAACTATCTTAAATATATCTCTTTTCTTTATATTCCAATTAATCTGACTAAGCCACTGCAACGCGAAACAGAGTATAGCTCGTATGCAAATAAAACAATAATTTCTTGGCACAGGATCAAGAAGGAGACCGAAACAAGTTGGCTGGACCTGACACTGGCTTGTATGCCGGCGCCATCTTGGTATCTACGACGCACATCTTGGAGAGAGACACCGCCACTGATGAGTTTTCCGCGCCAACTAGCCACAGATTTGCGCGCTTCTCTCCAACTCAGCAATCGACCGGTTTTCGTCTTTAAAATTCCTACATCAACAAGTTATTCTTAACTGAATAAATGCATCCGTCTATGATGTCCGTTAAAATAAATTATCTGTGCTTTTACATTTCCCGCTCTTTTATTGTCTTTGATTTTTTTGTTTTAGCCTTAAGGCCAAGGTAGTTTTTTTTGTTTGTTAATAATGTAGAATGATAAATTTTTGTTCATATGATGTGATTATTAAAGAACTTGAAACCTGTTCATTGCATTTTAAGTTATATAAGCAGGAAAGAGCATTGCCCCATTTGTTGGTACAAACGCCATTGGTAACACTATATAAATTTTGCTATAAAATTTAGGTAATCGAAACCAACTTTAGTAAGTGGTAGAATTATAGTTCGTCCGCATAAGTAACACCGCTGCTCTCATAATAAACCGTGATGCAATTATGTTTCGATTGGAGAGGTGCAGCTGCCGCATACAAGTGTTGTTGTAAGTGCAGTGAGGCGACCATTTTAGTTCTCAGGAGTAGTAATGCAACTACGTACAACCTCAAATAGGGCTTCAATTCTGTTTGAAGTTAGATGTGGGTATCCATGATCTGCACTGACCACTCAATATCATGTGACCTGCACGATCGTTTGCTACTTTCTCATATAAAAAAAAATAACTGATGAGCCGGTTACTCCGTTCTTGTTCTCTCTTTCAGACGAAATGTAAACTGAAAATCGGTTTAGTAGACGATATGTCCTAGTCAAAATTAAACCCATTAAAAGTATTTCAGAACATGTTTAGTTAGATACCTATTATATGCATATATTTTACAATCGTTAGATATATATTTTTAGATATATATTTTACACTCGTCGCATACGATAGTTAGATATATATTATCGCATAGTTAGATATATATTTCATGCTCGTCGCAAACGAGAAGCTCGTAACGGCTACGAAATGCCGCTATTTAAAGATGCGACACAAGCGATCAGTGACCGCTGCTTTTAACCCATTGCCATCCCATTCTCGACTGAATAAAACGAAAGAGAGGTACGGTAACATTCGCTACCGTGGTAGCATTGTGGTCGGTCGGTTTTGTGACTCCAAAACGGAGTAGCGGCAATTTGTGGCATGTAGATTCTACGTGGCCACGGCGAGTTCAAATAAAATGCATAAAAACTGTACTTCACAGATCAACGGAAGTTTCGTGTTGCTGTCGTGAGTGGCGCGTGACGACGAGTTATAAAGCTCTATCTATGATATGACATATAATTAGTAATGAATCGTATTAAATAAAACCATACAACGTATTTAAAACAAACAATATATTCATAAAAACAATTTTTACATTAACTAAGTAATGCGCAGTTACAGTAAGTAGTTAAGTAACTTAACGGTCTATAGTCTATCCGTCTACATTACATTTGGATGGCTAAGCGGAACCTTTACATTATAAATATGCGTTACATTACTGCATGTATAAAATGTTATTTTATTTACATATAACATGAGATATATTCACAAGCATTTAAAATATGTTTTAAGGTTGCTATCGACTCGAGCGTATTCCCGCTGTGTTTTGTAAACGCTTATTCATGATGCGTGATATAATTCACTGCCCATTTAATTTAAAAACATTGTTATCGTTGCTGTCCTCGGACAAAACATGAGATGTGCTAGGCTCCGAAACCAAACTTTTAAATTTTTATTACTTTTTTTTTCAGTTTTTGATGCACCTGTATACTTATCAAACGAAGAATCATTAATCTTGCTTATAATTTTAAAAAATCCTTCGAGAAGACATGACCGAAGGACCACAATTGGCAGAATAAGTGCGGCGTTTAAAAACACGCGGCGGTTCTACGCGTCGTTAGAAGCGCTCTAATAAATGAATTATAAAATCGACAAGTATCAGAACATGTTAACTCTGTATAATATAATAAATTAAAAATAATTTTCACGTCAATAATTTTCACAAAAGATGTAGTATTAACTATAATTTATTGTTTTTCAAGTAACTAATAAAGTTCAAATAAAAACACGAATTTAAAATAGTCTCCAACTAATAAAATAATAGAAAAAAAAATCACTTACTAATTTACGGAATAGTAGGTATCTAGCAATACGATTACTTTTTGGTGTGATGTATTCAATATTTATTAGATCGTAAGACCCTATATACTTAACAATATATTGCTATAAAATAATGATAGATTTAATGAACTCTGTCAACCACTTGTACTTATTAACTTGCGTAACTATATTTTTACTCTGTATAGGAATAATACCAAACGCATCTAAATTATTGACTTCTGAAAGTATTATCTCTTAATTATATATTATAATTGATATATCATAAAGATTATAATTAATGATATATTATAATTAATGGTCAAGACATGTATTGTATAACTTAACATAATGCTAATATGTTGGTTTGAACAAATTGCATAGATTTTTTATATTTTTTAAATTACAATTTTATTCACCAAAGTAACAGAAAAATACAATGCCATATTTTTTATTTTGATTTTTGTTTTTATAGAAGTAACTGGCATGCAGTTAACCTTTAACAGACACATTTAACTATTGCAGTCATCCTATAACATACACTTAACTACTGCAGCTGTTCACGAATGCATAATATGTATTTTATATTTTTGTTCCATAAAAATCTTTCATATTTTTTGACCTTTAGTTAAATGGTCAGTCCTCATAGTGTAATTCAATTCATATGAATTGGTATTATTTGAGTTTTGGCCAAATGGTCACAGTCTTCATAGTGTAACTCAATTCACATGAACTGGTTTTATTTGAGGTTTGGCCAAATGGTCACAGTCCTCATAGTGTAATTCAATTCAAATGAACACGTCTTACTTGAGGTTTGGCCAAATGGTCACAGTCCTTATAGTGTAACTCAATTCAAATGAACTGGTTTTATTTGAGGTTTGGCTAAATGGCCACAGTCCTCATAGTGTAATTCAATTCAAATGAACAGGTCTTACTTGAGGTTTGGCCAAATGGTCACAGTCCTTACAGTGTAACTCAATTCAAATGAACTGGTTTTATTTGAGGTTTGGCCAAATGGTCACAGTCCTCATAGTGTAACTCAATTCAAATGAACTAGTTTTATTTGAGGTTTGGCCAAATGGTCACAGTCCTCATAGTGTAACTCAATTCAAATGAACTAGTTTTATTTGAGGTTTGGCCAAATGGTCATAGTCCTTATAGTGTAACTCTATACACATGAACTAGTTTTATTTGAGGTTTGGCCAAACGGTCACAGTCCTCATAGTGTAATTCAATTTAAATGAACTGGTTTTACTTGAGGTTTGGCCAAATAGTCACAGTCCTCATAGTGTAACTCAATTCACATGAACTGGTTTTATGAGGTTTGGCCAAATGGTCTCAGTCCTCATAGCGTAATTCAATTCACATGAACTGGTCTTACTTGAGGTTTGGCCAATATAAGCATGGCAATATGAAGCGTGCATTGGCCAGCGGGTTGCGTAGATTAAGTGCGTATAACTTACATAGATAGGCTTGCAAATATCCTAACCTGACCTACAAAGTAACGTCAGGCGCGGTAAGGAGCTGGGTGGGTGACGGCTTGTGATTAAATTTTATGCACGCTTCCGTGCTTCGGAGAACACGTTAAGCTATCATTCCCGGTTATTATCATTGGATAGCAGTTGTTAAACCTCAGGGATCGAAGGCCTTATGGGTGATTTGAAAACATTCGACACAAGGAGGCCAGTAACCCGTATCTCTACCAATCCGCATTAGAGCAACATGGTCAAGTATGTACCAGGCTTCCCCTACTTATGGGGAGAGATGCGTGCCTAGCAGTGGGACATAAAGAAGGGTTGCAGATGATACAACATTCAGACAAAGACAGCGGCGAGAAGATTGCCGCTATACCACGGAACCTTTCCATACCCTTTCCTCTCTTATATTGTCTAATCCTATAATACTATTCATTAGTATTATAAAGTAATATTAATATTTTGGGGAGTATTTATCGTTCGCGAATTGCCAAACCCAAAGAGCGTACCCTCAATTCCGAGTATCCAAAGAGGGTACCCTCAAAGCTCGTCTTTAGCTATCTATTTTTTCACTCATACGAACTCAAAGCCGTAGGAAGTCCATTAGTCATGATGTGAACCTGTACCCTACACAAGTATGTTGTTAGATAAATTTTAATTTAATCTTAGGTATCCTGTGGACACCAACCAAGATTTTAAGAAAATATAAGTATAGAAAGGTTATATAATTTTGTAGTTATAAAACCTTTTACTATATATACGACGAATGGCGAACACAAATGCCAGATAAATGACATTACAAAGGGTTTACGCATTCAAACATTTCAAACACGCCGCGATAGTAGCGTAATCGTGTAAGCAAGAAACAAGGGCACACGGTCAATAGCAAATGGTTAAGCCAGATAAACGACAGTGCAAATGGTATAGGCGTTCGATCGTTTGGGTACGCCGGAGACGCCGCGATGTTGTGACGTAACCGCGCAAACAAGAAACGAAATCATGGCCAACGGCGAACGCTTATACTAGATAAACGATAGTGCAAAGTACGTTATTTTAAGACGTAGGTACTTTTTATCCTCATCATCATCAACCTATTATTGTCCCACTGCTTCACGGATCTCCTCTCAGAATGAGAAGGGTTAGGCCATGGTCGCACTGCGCTGGCCAAGTGTTAACTGACAGACTTCTCACACTTTCGAGAAATTTACAGAAAACTCTCAGGATGTGTAGGTTTCTCACGATGTTTTCCTTCACCATCAAAACAAGTATTAATTGATTTCTGATTCGCATGTTACTTCGAAAAATAAGAGCTGCGTGCGGGATACGAACCCGGCACCCTTGCATGAGAGGTTGAAATATTACCATTAGGCTTTCACTTATTGTTTCTCTATTACTCATAGCCCTCGAGAGAGCTACGAACTGAAGTTATAATCATTACAATTCCCACACAGATTCTTCAGCGTCGACTGAGTTTTTCGAATTTTGTGCCTTACTGGTTTCACTGCTTACGACCCCCCGTTTGGAAGCAATGCCAGTTTACGTAACATTAATTCTATCATAAAGACGTGGCATTACATAAATGTTTATTTTTTTAAATTTTAGGAAACAATTTTTACATTAGGCCAAACAATATTTTGCTAAATTTTATTACATATAAGAACATTGCTTATAAAAATACAAATTACAATTCCTTTGCCCATGGTAATGCCAAAATATATCACAATCCAAATAATAACATTTTGAATTAAAGGTAATCACTTGCTTATCCTAGCCTATGGAACGCTATTTGCCCCTCAAAAAAAAACCATAATAGAGACCTTCACAATCAAGGAATATGGTAGTTTTTTTAACTAAAACAAGTATAAGGAAAAGTAATGGTGGTAACTATTGCATACCAAAATCTGAGTGACATCCTAGTTGAGCTATTTGCAGTACTGATATCTCCAACCAACTAAAACTGGAACTTAAGTTAACTTTCAGAATTAAGGGAGCCAGATCATATCTATTTATTAACTGTATTATACTTAATGCTGAGGCGATGAGTAAGTAATAGCCTTAAGGGCTTCTCTGGATTAGGTATTTACGAATGTGGCGTTTGAACATTGGGGTGCCGTACACGCCGCGATATTGTGACGTAACCATGTAAACAAAAGACAAGAATACACGACCAACGTACCCATAAATGACAACATAATAGGGTTAAGCGTTTGAAAGTTTGTGAACAGAGACGTCGCGATATAGTGGCGCAAAATATAAAACGAGCTAATGAAATAACGAAACAGTGAAGTGAAACAATGAAGAACGCTAACGCTAGATAAGACATGACATTGTAAAGGGTTTATGCGTTCAAACGTTTCGGTAACGGACTCGCCGCAATATCGCGCAAACAAGAAACAAGGTCACACGGTCAACAGCGAACGTCTACGCTAAACAAACGATAGTGCAAAAGGTCCCTTATTTCTCGACATAGAAATGATTTGAGCAATTACATATTATAAATTTTATTTCAATTAGTTATGTATCACAATGTATCTTAAGGCTAAACTATTTTTTTGTTTTTAAATAATGCCACCGTAACACAATGTCCAAATCTCATTTCTATCACAAATCAAGTCAAATTCAAATAGGTATCTTACATACATTTCGATTAATTTAATAGAATTAGCTATATCTGGGTAGTTTTAGTATATTATAGAATTATTTAGTTTGAGAACAGCGTAGTTTTATTCTATAAGCTATGTACAAGGACTATATCGAATATTTAGTAAGTAAGTAAGTACGATTTTTACACATATTAATAGTTATAACAAAGTTACGGGGTTTTCTGTAACTATTATTAAATAGAAATATGAATATTCTATGGGCATAGGGTCTGCGTTCAATTCAAATAAAAATAAACAAGCACATGTAAGTATGTATCTACATTAATTATTGAAATAATAGATGCTGTACGTTCAAAAAAATCTTGAGCGGAACTTGTCAAATAGTGTTTTCCAAACGTAAATCTGGCATATAGTTGTAACCAGACATTTCATAAAGAAGCTAGAGAAGAATACAAGTTATAAAAGCGTAGGTGCTACATTGATACATTTAACACGTTGACGGCGGCGCTAATATTCGAAACAATCCACCCGTGCGGCGCGAAACACAACATGTGTGTTACAGTGTGGTGGCACACACCGTATGCGTGCGAGCCGCACGGGTGGCGCGGACAGTAAAACACGACAGGTGTGTTTGCCGCAGTCAACGTGCAGCATTCCACTTAATCATAAAACGTACACGATCGTAACCGCTATATCTTCTCAGTTAGGTTGCTTGAGAATTACGAGGATCGTCTTTGACAGCCACGTGGAATATGTCCAGAAAATGCCTAGTTTCTTAGAGACACTAGGTGTCCACAATCTAAACGACTACGAGCATAAGTGGAATGGCTAATAGAGAACATCATAATCAATGCTTTAACAGAAACTTATGATGAACACGTTTCTGAATCGTTAACAAAATTAATTCTTAAAAAATCTACAAATTTTATAAACATAAATAAATAAATGGTTTCGGTTCTCTGATTTCCAGCATTCCTATAGATTTTTGGAAAAAAAAAGGTTTTTATGCTTCGCCGCTATAATACAGGTCTGAGAGTAATTTAATTATGCCAGAATATACGATCGGTTATAAATTTATGTAATTATATTTCTAGGGATTATACAATTCATTTGGTATTTAACAAGCTATTTTGCTACGTTTGTTATTATGTGATATGTATTTTAATAATATATGAAAATGGAGTACAAAATTCTACGTATTATTAATAATTCTCCGCAAAATTATTAGGCCACGGTCATACTAACATAGCATTCCAACAGGTGTACTTTGCAGCATTACAAAACCATTTTTTTATTAACTCTAAATTAATATGTACTGAATGTATGTCAATATGGCAGTACCTTATATAATTTACATTATTATATTACATTTGTTCCAATTAACTGACTTAAATATTTCGCTAGTTTGTCCTATATATATATTAAGTCTTTATCGAGTTTATTTTATAGATATATAATGGTCAATAGATTCGACAGAACAAATTTTAATTACTTACACGCAAAATTAATAGCATTTTTAGTATCTTTTGTTAATTGACTCGACTCAATAGTAAGTTTATTTGCGTAAGTTTTATATGGATAAAAATTGCGGGAAAATATAATGCATTTTTTGACGTTTTCAAGTTGCCATACGCAAAAGATATTAAGAATTTATAATGAGATGAAGGTTAAGTCTATGCATAATAAAATATCGTAAGAAAATTTTCTTGGTCATAACTGTATTGAGTAAACTAAAAGAAAGTTAAATCTGATTTTATTGTCACGTAAAAAGACTGGCAGGTTATTTATAAAATGAACAATTAAAAAAATAAACATGCTGTAATCAAAATATTATAATCCTCGTAACTTATTAAGCACTAACGACTAGCTATAATATTGAAGCATGACATCATTAAAAATAGCAGCCCATAATTATACACTTTTTCTTAACATTACAATTATATGATTATAATCAAAAATTATTTTAGCTTAGTTAATTTTATAATTATTGACTTATTGACTCAAAGTACCCATAGTTGTTGTCTTTGATTAACATACTTGACTAGACGGATATGCGCGGGAAAAAAAACGTAGAAAGAATTAGCCGCCAAATATTTGCGTTACAAATCACATCTCACGTACAAATCTTCTAATCTTAAGTTATTATTTTAAAAAAGGGGAAATGGGGGAATGTAGTGTTATAGCTTGTGTGCGTCAAGCCATAACAACTTTGGCTTGTAAAAGTCTAGTCAAGTATATAAACAAAGGTTGTTGTATTATTTATTATTATTTAAAGACGAATCTCCGACATCATAAATTTAAAAAATAAATGTAGATGTAAATGTAGTATATTAAAAATAAATTATAATGTTGTAAGGAAACTTGGATAAATATTAAATAAGAGTATATTTAAATGTTATTATCAGAAATACGATAATTGTTTAAATCCTAAATTACATAATGTTCATACACCGTACAGAGCACTTTGCACTTGGGACATTTCGTCTACTGAAATATTCAACCACGCCATTCGACTAATGTCACGCAATTATTGTTACATATGTAACTATTTCTTTGCACAGTTTATACTTGAACTTGTTACGTCCGTAGTATTCATAGAAAACTTAAGTTTTTTTACAAATTTCATCCTTTAATTTCAGATCTTTAATTGACAGTTGTTTATGTCAATATCCATACAAATATCTGTAATTTTGACATTAGCAACTGTCAATGTCAATGTGACATTTGTGTTTATAAGTTTTGCCTTGTCCTGGGTCATACGTATTATGCCATAAA
This sequence comes from Phareas burnsi, assembly GCA_018249415.1. NCBI lineage: Eukaryota > Metazoa > Arthropoda > Insecta > Lepidoptera > Hesperiidae > Phareas > Phareas burnsi. Next base: position 2,145 of record DWKL01003102.1, on the reverse strand, counting down.
TGTCTATTAATTACTTTCCTAAATGTTATTTATTATAAGTTTTAGAGTCGAATTCAGGTAAGCAATGGATATACATATGTTTCACTTATATTATATATTTGTTCTGTTATTGTGATGATTTAGTTTTCAATGCATCCTTTCCACAATATTCCTATATGCTTATACTTTCACGCAAAGGTTATCTGGCGGAAATCGCCGATTTTTCGTTAAGCGTGTTTCCTGTATGTTACCTATTGATGCTATAATGTATTTCTTATTGTATTGTTCTTTTTCTGTGCACAATAAAACATATTTTATATTTCGTGTTATTAATTTTTTACAAATTTAGCCAAATTCGTGTCACACACAACGGCATATGTATCCCAACTTGTGTGAAGAAATAGTTACTTGTATGGTTGGCATACCATCAAATATTTGTGGGCATCGATCATGCATAAAAGAGTTTGTAAACACTTTTTGTACCCAATTTGTAAACAATTAGCGGATCGGTACGAATCATAGAAAGTCGACTAACTATCAAATAAAAATGACGTACTAATAAGCTCTACACACTATTAGAGTAAACTATTCTCATTACGATGTCATTTTGTAAGAAATAATCTGTAAAGTGTAAAGAAAAACAAAATATACACTTGAATTGAACTGTGTACTAAGAGCTTTACTTTGTATCGGAGACGCGTCTTTCGTTAGTTCATATTCAAAGAGATCATTAAAATTCTAGGTAACCATTTTGTTATGTTATAGAACCACTTCACTATGTAATATTACTAATTTTTATTATATGAAACATTAAGTATTACGTACATTTGGTGGCTTACATTGCGGTCGTTTTAATTTCTATGTGTACCCATAATATGTATGTATTTAAAAATATACGTCTTAACGTAATTACTATGAAACTGATCCATGTATGTGAACATGTAAACAAATCGCGCCAAACATTATGACCGCTCTGAAGTTGAACCTGCCAATAAAGCCATGAAGGCGTACTGCGCAATTCCGCGGGGTCATAAAGTTTGACGCTCCATATATACGTCTTATAATTGTAATAACATGTTACATAATATAATTGTACAAATGTTAAAAGCGTACCTAATTGTAATGACAGCATTATTTGATAATTTATTGACACTTGCAGTTTGTAATTAATTTCGTTCATTCGTTCGTTGCTCAACGAGAGCACGATCAATGCCTTCACTCATCCAGCGTCTTTCCACTTTTGTTTACTTACTATTAATCATTATCAACAACAGCTAGTGTACAGAAGGAGTAACGAAGCAATACTGGAGAATATCACAATGTCCGTGCACAGAACACCTAACGACGTTACCGGTCATCGCCAAACAACAGTTTGACGAGGTACGTCCGTCAGCTGCGCTCGTCTATGTTGGCTACGACGTGCGTGTACAGGTGGTTCTTTACGACTCTCACCAGTTCGTATTCGAGGGTCGACAGCCCGTCCTTTTGGAATGTTTTGCTCGTTTGCGAAAGTAATTGGTATCTGGAATCAAGATAAATTATATAATATAATTTTATAGTATTAACTCTTATAAATTTTACTCCATTTTTAATGTTTAATGTAATTATTTTTTTTTGTCATTTCGGTACATTTATGTATGATACAAAAAAAATCGCTAGAAAGAGAAAAAAAAAATGAAAAACTTCGGATAGCAAATTTTTGTTTAAAAATAAGTCAGTAGTTCAGTCGAAGTTATTTTTGTGATGTAAGTGAAATTCTCTTGTCATTATTTTTAACCACCACCACCACCACTATGATGTTAAAATGATTCAATAACTCTGCATTCGATATTTGGAAATAACCGATGATTTGCCGACAGTCATTTAATCAACCTTTATGCAAATATGTGAATGTAATTAAATATTAACTACATTACTTCGTGTGGAATAAGAAATATTGTGTGGCAATAAGTTGTAAGAAAAGTATTATTTCAGTGATGTACTAAACAGTAATTAATGATGACTTTCTTTATAAATATGATAAATGAATAACGCTTTCCACACTCGGAGCCTCACATTAGGATTGCGTCTCGTGGGTGCCATGGACACACAAAGACGAATACAAAAACACCCAGACCCAGAACAGAAATTTCAAATCATTATTTAAATGTCTGTATGGCCGGGAAT
>DWKL01003101.1:0-11884 GCA_018249415.1 Phareas burnsi | reverse complement strand
TCTCCTATATGTCGACACACAACCGGCATGTAAGACCAATCGTGTTTCATAAAGGAAAAATTTGATGTTCCCCATAATTAGAGGTAGAGTTGGGAGAGTCCCGATATCATAAACACAAGCATACAAACAAGACAGGTTTCAAATTTATAATAACTCATTTTTGCGGCGGGGGTTAAGCAAAGGGAAAAGGTAAAGAAAGTGTGCATTACTTAGCTCTGGGTTTTTAGTTTTTTATCTAACAATGGTCCGGTGATCATTATGTAGCCAATAATCATTTATTACGCAGAACACGGCAGTTGATTGGTGATGCGCAAATAAATGATTACCGCTAGATAATTGCGTTTCATCCGATGCGGACAGTGATCTTCGGGAATTATTCATGACGACCAATAGTCGGAGTTAATGGATTGTAATATGGTAATGTATGTGCAATGATAGTATAGTGGTTACGATTCCGGCCTAACCTGGTGTCCAGGTGTCCGGGTTTCGAATTTTACGCACACCTCTGATTTTTTGAAGTTATGTGTATATTTTTGATATTATGTGTGTGAAAAAAGAACAAAAAGATAATGACCACACAGCTCACCTGATATTAAGTGGTCACCATCATCCATGGATATCTATAACCATGTCCATATAGCACAGGAAGCCTACCTGAAGTCGGTCGGACGTGCGTTGTTACTCCTGCGGGAAAGTGCCTCGAAAAAGTCAATATACCTTATCACATCTTTCAAACCAAAAAACAGCAGGTCTACTGTTGCAATGAGGTAGAAATATGAATAATACAATATTTCTGTATAATGTAATTTTGATGTAAGAAAATCTTATTAGACTATTAAACTTTGGAACATGTATATTGAAAGAAACTGGTATAATAAAACAACAATGTAAAGCGAGAATTATACATTGAATTAAAAACAGAAAACAATTTTAAACATAAACAATGTATAAATGTTTAATTCTTTTTAACATTATATAAAGTTTGCTTAAGTTTCCCAACTACTTATGGGTTTTATATGGCAATTTGTTATCGGGTGTGAAAAGCCTTTGTTTAATAATATTAATATATTATGTCCCATTGTTCTATAAGTTGTATGTGAGATGATTCAACGTTCTGGAATTATTGTTTCTTAAAGAGCCAATCGAATAGATTACTTAAAAATAGTCAGCGTCACCAACGCGCCCCTGGCGAGCGCGATAGACATGACCCTAGAAGAACCAGATGATTCCCTCTCCTGATTTTGATCCTTCCCACTTTATAACGTTTTTGTTTTTTTATAACACAAAAGTAGCAAAAGATCATACAGCACACATGGCGGCAAGCGGTCGCTGCCGCCCATGGACATCTGTGATTGAAATCAAATAAGTTTAGTTCTACCTGAAGTCGGCTGCAAAAGTGTTACCTGAGAGCTAAGCTGGAATGCCTTGAGTAGGTATATATCCCTCATGACACCCTTCAAACCAGAACACAGCTGCTATAAGCCAGAAATAAGTGTGGCAGTGGCACCTCCAGAATCAAACCACGAAGTGTTCTATTACCTTCAAAAATCTACCTTCTATAAAAGTTGATATTTCCGCAATTTACAATTATAATTATAAAAAAATCGTGTTGATCACGCTTTGACCAAAAATCAAGTACCCACGTTTCAATGAAACCTGGTTTTAAAACACTTACATTGCTTGATTGCATTGCATTTGCATTGAACATACATTGTAAGCAGTCTGATAAATAGCGTGCTAAAGGTAAATTTCTCAAAACATCTGTCAAGCACTATAATGTTTTCCTGTGGACCCATACCGATTGTCGGCATAAAAATAAGTTATTTACAAAAATTATGAGCACTTACGAAGGCATGAAAGTATTGGTTGGCGAGAAAACTCGATCTTTACGAGCGAAACTCGACAAAAAATCACCTATAATTTTGGAGGAAACATCTGGTGGTAGGTTTGTGGAGTCACGGTGCCCTCCCCCTCGAACACACGTATGTACAGAATAGATAGAAACGGTAAAGAATGATCGCGACATGAGACAGCACATGGAAGAAAAATAACGCCCATTCCCTCTTTGTGTTGTATAAGAAATCTTTTCTGAACATTTAGGGTTGAATAGTTACTTAACGTTGAGGTTCGTTGGATTTCTATTTTCGATTAAGTTCGATGATTCGGTGACATGTTAATTTAAATGCGTGTGTCTGATTGTGCATGTATTTTATTTTGTCATTTAATATTTGCTCTTATTCTTATTTATTGGTATTTTATTATTAAATGTGCTCTCACAAATGTATTTAAAGATTTGTATCGTATATCTGAGTTGGGTAGACACTTTATATATTATTGTGAGTGTGAAATATCGCGCACACACAATAATATATAAAGTGTCTATTAGAATAATAATTCTACAATAAATTATTCTAGTCTTTTCTATTCCTTTGTACTTTAAATTTCCAATCTGTAGTTTAATTATAAAATCGTGTTAATAACGTTAAGCATGTTAAATGTTAATTAAAATAAATGCGTGCATAGCCCAGCGTCTTGTGTAGATGGTAAGCGATCTACAAATTTAGGCAACGTCGGCCACTGTGGTAGTTGAATGGGTGAGCGGTAGTGACATGAATTTCATGCGCGTTTCCGTGCATCCGTGACTCGGAAGACACGTAGAGATATGGTTTCGATTGTTATCATTGTATCATTATCAACCCATTAATGTCCCACTGCTGGGCACGGGTCTCTCCTCAGAATGAGAAGGACAAGAGGCTTAGGGTCTCTGACTGTCTAGATTCTGGAGTCTACCACGCTAGCCAAGTTCCGATTCGAAAACTTTACACATCTTCTAGAACCTTACAAAGTACTCTTAGATATGTAGGTTTCCTCACATTTCCATCGTTAAAGCAAATGATAATTAATTTCTAACACGTACATAACTTCAAAAAACATAAGTGCGTGCGGGATTCGAACCCCGGATTTTCAGTGTGAGAATATAAACCACTAGGCTATCACTGCTATCATTGGATAGCAGTCGTTAAACCTTGTCGAAGGCCATGCGGACGGCTTGAAAACATCCTACATGGGTAAGCCGCTAATCAGTCTCCACCAATCTTCATTAGAGCAGCATAATGGAGTATGCTTCAGGCCACTCCCAGCCGTGAGCAGCGACCCGTACCCAGGTCTAGGATATAAAGTAAACATATGAAATTAGTGTTTTTTGACCAAATTTCGTACTTAAAAAAACTAAACATTATAAACGATATAAATTTATCTAGGTGGTATAAATATAAATAAATGGCAAGTATTTTTAAGGGATTAAGCAGATTATTCTGTCAATTATAAAACGAAACTTTACTAGTTTTCCCTAAGGGGTCGGCAGAACATCTAAAAATCAGTGGCGATGACTTGGCTGTTCGTGAACCCTTTTCAAGGAACCATAACCAGTTTGTTCGAATCAAATTCTTATCGTTGTCCTCCTTAGATTCCACGTACAAGTAAGAGAGATTAAAGTTGGTGAATCGAAAAGCTAAGAAAAGAAAGCTCGAGTTACGCTTACGTTGGAAAACGAACCCTTCCATGCAATATGATTTGCGTCAGTGGCGATGCGTTCAGAACAGATCACCGGACGGTAACCGAGCGGAAAAAACGCTTCTCATAGGGCCGTTCCCGAAACTCGTTCGAATGCAAGTGGCGTTTTCCATTTGTGCCCTCACTTTAGTATTTATTGGACTGGATATATATTATCTGTCTCCTTTATTGTTTTTTATCTTAAGCTAAGGCAAACATATGATAAAATTAGTCCTCTTCTTTTTTGAAAAACCAATCAAAATTCTTTGTTTATCTGAGAATGGTCATTCGAATTTAATTTGTTGTTTATTGGTTTGATTGTTACAACACCTCGTACGGTGTTCTAACAATTTTTTTTATTTAATTTTTTCATTATATCCTGCCCACATCGATTCAGAACCAAACGTACAGTAATCATTCATAGATTTAACTTAGTCCTGAATTTTTTTTTTCACAAAAATATTAATTAATTTGTCATCAATTGTTCGATAATTACGATCATCATTCATGACGCACTATCACAGTGATTTATTAATTGTCTTAAATGTTTTTTTTAATGATCCCAAATTAACGTTCCTTCATTTTTATGTACTGGCAAATCCTGCGTATATGTCACGGTGTAACCGTAGCACTCGCAGCTTTAGGTAACCGTGATAAAAGGGACGGATAAATTGGACTCGGGATAAATTGGAGAGGTTTATGTTTATTATTCCGCGACTTTTATATATTTTCGGATAATTCTGTACGTCGGGCTATTGTGTTACCAAAGGCGTCAACTGCGAGGTGGGTAATGTTATCATTCCATTAATTACAACAACCGTCCCCCCTGGTTTTTAAAAGTAAATTAATCCTATTAAGGGGGGAATCGAAGAACCCGCTCTCTACGAGTTTATTCAGGCAACTTTCTTACGAATAATTATTTTTTGTAATTAAATCCATCAACACGATTTTTTCCTAATGATTCTCCCATGGGTTCGGGGAGGCGGGTGACCGAGAGGGCGGACTTTATTTTTTATATTTTCATTTCTCATAATAAGGGAGCGTTAGACTTAACATGGATCTGTATTAATAAAAACGATATTAGAAGTATGCGAATAATTCAAATTACTTAGATATAAGAAATTGTATGAATGTAACCTTAATTGTATTATATTGTATTGTAGTAGTTACAGATTAATGATATGAAATTTGCCTTTCCATGAGTCAGAGTTTGTAAGCCAAGCAACCAGCCAACCTTTGATATTTGGCCTGTAGTATATGAAATGTGTATATTCGAAGTTAATTATTACGTGTAATGGCAAACATCGAAAAAGGCCTAGGCCTAAGGCTTAATAAAAAAATCGTTTTACTTAACGTTCTTAGAAGCGTGTCTACGAACCCACACTTGAACAACGTGGTAGACTGTGGCCTATATGTTACTTACTCTAATAGGAGATGCTCAGGAGTATGATAACGAAGACAGTGAAATACTTTTTAATGTGTTTTTCTTAATATTGTATACCACTATTTTATATTTTCAATCAATGTTTGAATGTTAATTACTGGTTATATCGTTATTACTTACTCAGATATGTATCAAAACTGTTATCAAAATAAATTTTTTCACAATATTTTTACGATATTCATTATCCATTATATTCGTATGGCGGGCGCCAGCTGCCCCCACCGCCCGCAGTGTTAATGATATCTCGCCTTTAAAGGGCACATCATTTACTTACTTTTAGGAAAATTAATTGAAATGAGTTTTGACGATGAAAAGATGGCTATACAAAAGAGAACGGTAGCCGCTAGGTGTCGCTCCGAGATAACTTGTTCGTCTTTAATTAATTATTTTGTGGCAAAGAATTTGTTCATTTTGAATTTCTCGACCCTATTCGCTTATTTACAATTACTTGCGATTTCGATTAAGAAGCTGTATAAATAATATGATAATATTAATAAATAAATGGAGTCTAATTAAGAAACCCAAAAAATGAATGTTGATTAATTTTAATTATTACTTTTATTTAACATCTACATTTTCCTAACTAATGGAGCTCTTCTGAATAATAAAATGTAATAAGTATCTTAATAACTATAACTACGTTAAGATTTTTTGCTTCTTTTAAAATTAAATAATAATAAACTTTTCCCAACTTAAATTAGACCTCGTCTAGATACAGAACAATTCTATCAGTGGGTATAAATAAATCCATACATGTAAAGTCTCTTCATGACAGTTTGTGCTAATTGTATTTTACGTAAATATCCTACCTGTGTATCTATCTTAGAGTCCGTAGTTATCAAAATTGTGTGATTCGAGCTTGATACTTGTAGCGAGGCAACTATAGTCCTCAGAAGTGATACATCTATGTATGATCTCAAACGGAACTTCAGTTTTGTTTGAGGTTAAATGAAGGTGTTCATGGGCTGCAGTGATCACTTAACCTCAGGTGCCCAGCACGCCCGTTCGCTACTCTTTGAACAAAAAAAAATCTTTCATTTATTGTGGTACTAAAACTGACTAGTATAGGAGTTCTACTTGAGATTATAGACATATTGTTTTTCTTGTGGACTAAGTTGAAACGAAACGTGTCTCTCTCTAACCATAACCTTCAAACCGGAACACAGCAGCGTTCAACACTGCCGTTGTAAGGTAGAGATAGGTGTCGCGCGGGTGTCTAGAGTCAAACATTAGGGCTCTACCACCTTTAAAATTGGTATCGTTTACTTTCATTATAAGGCCACATATGCAGACTATACAGCACTGAGTGGGGCTCTCGTAACTTATTGACACGCGAACCGCAGATTGATGAGGCCCACCCACTATCCCCGGGGAGTCGGTCTATTGCCATAGATTGGAGCAATTTTGATCGTTCTGTTTTTATTCAGATACGTTGGTTTATACTGTAGCATTTTACGTAATGCCAGACGTTTTAGGGTGATAGAGTCCGTAATAGGCGCTTATAGCCACACTTTTGGAATCCGTGTAGCTGGTGGACATATACATTACAATAAGTACACAAAGGTTCACGGAGCATTAATAGATGGTAGAACCTTAGTTTGAAAACGCTTTAGTTTGACCGGGGAAATACCACCGCCGCCCTCATAATCCGCTACATTTTAACCCTAAGAAGAAGTGACTCATCTACGTCGATCTCAGACAGAACTTCAGTTTTGTGTGTGGTAGTCTTTTAACTTAATATTAAGTGGTCCGTACGCTAGTTTGTGATATTGCAAAAATTAAAAAAAAAATCCAGTTAACGATTCAACGAATAGTTGGTAGTATTTAACGTTATTTTGCAGATATCTATATTTTAAAGCATACATATGTTATCCATTTACGATAATAATAAATGTTAAAAGTTGAACAACGGCTAGCAGTATTTCTAGCTAAGATTAACAATCAGACGTAGTAAGTCACATAGCAGTTATCCGTCGTAGAGTTATCTTACACTAATGATGTTACGTTTTGGAGCGTAACACTGGTGTTGGTGTGGTGGTTAATATTTTCTGCGTGTCACGTGGGAGGGAGGAAGGTGCATACTGCATGTCTCAAAAATATATACCATCATACATATTGGTTGCAGATTATTGTAACGCAGTTTAACCCAACCTTTATTAAATATATATTTACATATGTGTGAACGATTTTAAGACATATATTTTGTGATGCCACTAGGTTAATAGATTCTCTAGTTCCCTGTGTGTGGGACTTTACCGGGACTCGGACTGCAGATTAACGAACCACCCTGTGTCTCACGGGAGGCTCGCGATATAGAACCTCCCGATAGATTGTAATAACAATATATTAAGTGTGTTTACTCCCATCGAGACATCTAATCTTATATTTAGCCTATCGTTTCTTTTTTATTTTATCTCTCACGATTTATCTTTAGATTTTTTTTAAACTTGAAATGTTATTTTATAAAATGTTTGCTACCAGTTTTATAAAATGCATATAGATACATTTTTCCTGTCCATAGATATATGTCCAATTATTATTATTTTATTACTTTTCTATGTATACATATCATCCTTTAATTATCCACTTTTCTTCCTTAAGGTCCAGAATTGTAGGCCACAGGTACGTTATCGGCACGTGGACTGAAGACCGAGGCGTTCCTCCCCTATCTCTAAGGAGGCACTATATCACAACAGATTAACCCACTTTCGTTTCTTTGATGTAAGAATATGAGTTGTCGTAGAGAATTAAATTTAGATAATATTTTCTATATCTTCCACAGCTAAAGCCACAGATGGTCACAGATAACACAAAAAAAAATAGAAACAAACATAAAATATTTTTTGTTTCAAGTATTGTAAGTGTATTTTTTTCGTAAATATTGAAGAGAACTTGTAACCTAACTAATACTTTTGATTATGAACTTTACTAGATAACACACAGCCCTATATCGATATTTACCGAATAAGGATAAAGTTTAAAAATGACAAAAATTATTCATGTTATATTTTTACAAAAGGTACCTTTTGATAGTGACATTTTTTTTCATACTTTACAATTACGACACGTGATGTAAGATTTTTTTCTACGTTCTTTCGCTTGCTACTAATGGCGTAAATGATAATAATATTAAAGGTATATTATCCATATATTTACCAGTGATATCCAAGTGATAAGATTCCGGTCTCTCACGCGACGGGTTCTGGGTTCGAATCCCGATTGCACCCCTAATTTTTCGAAGGTATGTGCGTATTATAAGTTGGCCAGTGTGGTGGTCTACGGCCTAACCTATTCCAAGAGGAAACTGTTGCCCAGCAGTGTGGCAGTAATGAGATGAGACGATTGCCTTAAAATCAAAACCTGTAAATTAAAAGTGATTTTCTCTTGCTAAGCACTTCGACAGATATTTTACTGGCTTAAATTCTATTTGTTTTCTTCCGGCACGGTATTTCCCTTTGTTTTATTGCTTTCCCCGGGGCGAGCGGCGTAATGTAACGCCGCTTCTCGTTTTTAAGAACTGCGTGTGGGGAAGTGTGAAATGATGTTTTGTTTTTTACTTTATTGTTCCGCTGGGTAATGTATACGGATCTGCGTATAAATCTCGATTCTTTCATACTTTTGCCCAAGTTATTATGTCTGTTGTTGAGTTAGGTAGTTGGTGTTTATTATTTATGTTATTAATTGGTAATCAAAGATGTACAATTATACGTTTTAATAAATAGTAATTAATTTAATAAGTAATTATCTTTATAGTTATAGAAATTAAAATGTATGAAGGTGAAACATGTTTTATATTGTATTTGCATTTCTTACAAGTATCCCGTTTGATCCTGAGAGAGAAACCTTCCCCAACAGTGGGATAGTAATGTGTTCATGATGATGACGACGATGAAGTGAGAACAACGACCTAGTCTGATTACCTTAATTACCAACAAAGAAAAGAAAATAGAAAAGGCAAACTTTAAGCAATCTTGTAGAAAAAAAGGAAAACGGATACAGATCGCATCTCGGCACAATAATGTGGCAAAGATGGGATCTTTGAGAAAGCGGCGCGCGGTCGGGGGTCACCGCGGGGCCGATACGTTCCGACCAAACGCCCCGCGATACTCCCATTATTACTAGTGATATAATTCATATAATATCAGTGGCTTTATTTTTATTTGCTATTTCTTAAAGTATTATGTATCTACTATGTTAAACACATATACATACATACATTACAGATGTTTATACAATAATGAGACATAAATTGACTAGATTTAAAAGCACTAGTCTCACATTCTCAAAGCACATAGCATTAATTCGGCTTAGGTAAATTTTATATATCTACATTCATACAGAATTTGGTTTTTTGACTCACGGTTGCCAGGACAAAGTTTCATCAAAACAGATTCAATGGTATGAGCACTGCAAGTTCAAACAAACAGTTCCTCATTCTTCTTTTACCAGATCATGTTGTATAAATTTAATATATATTATAAAACCGTCACCCTAAAACGTTAAAAGAGCTAAATATAAATTAAAGAAAAAATACTGTAAATTTTTAGCCAGTGTCTTGCTTGATATGCGTGGCTTGACACCGTTTGGCGTGAGCAAAGTGTATGGAGGCGCTAATAAGCCTTAAGGAGATCTCATGACGACTAATTCCCGTATCAGGCGCGAGATAAGCTGCCTCGACTCTGCGTTAAGTTAGGCGCTCCTTAGCTGTTCTATCCCGTAATGGATGAGATGCGCTTTGATTAAATAGTAAGAAATAAATTGAAGATTGCATTTGGATAGTTAATTTCCGTAAAAAAAGTTGCTTTATGTTAATAATTTTTAGTAAAACGTATTTAGTTTACGAAAGCTCGGATGGCTGTGCCATTAACGTAATAATGCTATTTTTTATTTATTTTTGAAGATTGCGATTTTTTTATATGTGAAGAATAGCAATTCAGACACCTAATGTTATGTAATCAATGCAGCGGTCCATGGACACGTCTAACTTTAAAAAGGACTTAAGCCCTACCTGAGGTCGTATGTAGATGCGTCATTACTCCCGAGGACTAAGACGGTCGCGTCACGTAAGCGTACCCGACAATTACACTTTTCCAACAAAAATACAAGAAATGCTCTACGACTGATTGTGAAGGTAGTGGTAACTACAGTTCTACCATCTATCAGATGCAAATGCGGGATGGGTGGTCGCTTGTGGCAAATCCTTAATGGGTCTGCATATCGAGGAGCACGATTAACAGATTTAAATCTTTATAATGGGCGTAACATTGGATAATCTTTTGAGTGAAACTATTTCATCCATTAATCAGCCCAAGTAAGTCTAACGCTGGATTTAGACCTCCCCTAGAAAGGGAATTTTGTTGTAGTTAACGCGCTTGTCCACTGCTGGCCACGAGTCTCCCCACAGAATGAGACGGGTTAGGCACAACGCCAGCTGACCAAATGCGAATGAGACTTCACGGCTCCGAGAACCTTACAGAGAACTCTGAGATGTGTAGCTTTCCTCATGTTTTTTTCCTGTTTTCCATTGTTAAAGCATTCATACCACAAGGTTGTCACTGCTACTAAAAGGAAGATGCTGTCCATCTTCTATACGTCTATGATGTAGGAAACGTCCAAGGCACTATCCCTTAGATTCCTTCCGGGACTATCGTTCCCGGAAAAGATGGAGGTAGTCTGAGCAAAACAAGTAGTAGTAATAGTAGAGAGTTATAGTGATATCCTAGTGGTAGGATTTCACTCTTGCGCTGGGGTTTCGGATTGGAATCTAAGGGACATTGGCTGAGGGCGCATCGGCAGACTTCACAAAACTTTTAGTGGAATGTATTTAAAGAACTCTATGATCGTTGAAGAGCAATATATGTATGTAGCTTTCCACATCAAAAAACCGTGTTTCATTACTGATCACTTGTTTTAAAAATGTTAATTAATTCCTTGGATGTTTGCGTTGGAGTTAGTCGTAATCCATATCACTAGGTTTTGTTTGTTTATCTCACTTTACTAACATCATTTACCTTTTAAAAATATTAACATATATATTATTGTTTTAATTAGATTCAACAATTAGTTGTAAAATTAATATATTAATCTATTTGAATGTAAAATTAAATCTATATCCATACGTACTTACATAAGTTTACCCAATCACTCGTTGACATTTATATACCTAAGTAAAACTTAGCTATTAGTTTAATAGTCACAAAAAAACTGTTTTAAAATTGAATATTACTCACAAGTAAAAACTTAACACGTACTTAGACATCTGTGCTTTGAGTACTCTGGCACTGATTTAATTATAACAAATTGTAAACACATAGATTCTACTAAATCTGATATAAGATCGGTTTTCCGAACGTGACCCGCGAAAGTTACGTACGTTCCGTTGCAAATTAATATGCAAAATCATTAACATCTTAACGAGAGGAAGTGTTCGCCCTCCGATGAGAACTCATCGCTTCGCCTTGAACGCCGATCGATACACAATAACGCCCTCTGATACGAGTCACAAATAATTTTATCACGTCATTGTTCCATCATGTTATTTAGTTATTTACGAGTTAACTTAAGTTAAGTTACACTCGTAAATAACTTAAGTTTCATTTAGAGTTGTTATGCTATACAATTGAAGCAACCAATGAAGCAGTTAAAATTGCAACACTATTGAAGATAAATCCATTGACATTTTTAGCGATAAGTTTAAGTAAAGTAAAAACAGCTTAGTTAAATAATTATTATTAAGACCCTCATACTTACTTACAGAATCACTTACAGACTTATTTACTCACCGACTTAGCTACTAAGATATTATCGTACAAAATATTTATGCATGTTGTAACTACCTGTAATTGAAATTATATGTATTTAGAAACGTAAGACGTAATATATAAGTAT
>DWKL01003100.1:0-11884 GCA_018249415.1 Phareas burnsi | reverse complement strand
AACCGCAAATCGTGAGTACTCGTTACATAATATAAAAAATGTATAATTTCCGCGATAATATTAGCTTAAAATCCTGAGGACTAGATGGTCGTCTCACTTGCAAGTGTACTCAATGACCATACCTCTCCAACCAACACATGTATTCTTCACGGCAGATTGTGAGGGGGTGGAGGTACCTGTCTTTCCAGGCGTGTTAGCTACCTGGAAGCCATGATTAAAGTGGAGATCGCTCCCAACGGTTGCAGCGTCGTAGACTTCGTCAAGCGTCTATCGTGGAGCCACACTTCTATTCGTGGCTAGGTACCGCTAGCATTGCGACACATATATTTGTCCACGACTATTTTATTGCCCAAAAGGTGCATATGCGCATATATATTTTCTCCATCGTACTACCCTCCGAAGAATGAGGTTCTATCTACATCAACCGGACTCGTGGCGGTCCTCCACGGTTCGGTTTTCGCGTTCCTTTTTACTGCGCGTGTTCAAGGTATGGAATGAACTTCCTCCTAAGATATTCCCGGTGCTATGATATAAGGTTCTTCAAGAAAGTGCAAAAAGAGCTCTCTTTCAAATCCGGCGATGCATTGGCGTCTCCTCTGGTGTTGCAAATGTCTATAGGCGACGGTGACCACTTTCCATCAGGTGGCCTGTTAGCTTTATCGTTAGGTTTAGTTATAATATACATATATATAATATATGTATGTATTATAACTATATATGTATATATATTTGTTTTGTTCTAGGAGTTTGAAGAATCCGAAAAGAAACAATCGCAGGATGCGCCAACGGTACCAGCGCCGCTTTTGGCTTTACGTCAAAATGTGAGTATTCTACAGTTGGCAAGAAGGTACCTACGAACGAATGGAGATCATTACGAAAACCTTTATAGGTGGTAGAACTCTTCATGGTTCGGCTCTGAGGCACTATCGTCATACCTATTTCTGCCGTACACCAGCAGTGTTAAACGCTGATGTGTTCTGGATTAAAAGGTGTGATAAGGGATACTAACACGAGGCATTTCAACTTAGTCCTCAGGTGTAGCAAGGCATGGCTGCCCTCCGACAGTGTCGGATTAACCACGTAGCAAGAGTGGCAATTGCTATATGCTCCGCGCAAAGGGGGGCCCCCCTTATCCAGACACATCTAATTTTCCATAGCAGTTCCAGCTCTAGTTTTCTGTACTTGCTAGCGTCCAATAGGGTCTTTAGTCATCTACATCCTCTGGATGGCTAATAAACATATAGAGTTTTTTTACTACTAAACTTAAGAATTCATAGTAAATTAAAGGCCCCACGAAGGAATTCGCTACGTGTCCCGCGCAAGTTTTTTACCATTTTAAACTTAAGAATCCATAGTAAATCAAGGGTCCTTCGACAGAATTTATCCAGCACTGACCTCAGACAGGATTTCAATCTTATGGTGTTGATAACAGATGTCCTTGAGCCGTAGTGTCAATTACCTCATTTGTTATTTCTAAGCTATGCAAAAAAAACGTATACCAAGGAGCCAAGTAGACTGCTAATCTATACAAATGCCGTACACATTTGTATATATTAGCAGTCTATTTGAAGCGTTTGTTTATAATCTCAAAATTTATGTCTAAACTCATACACTTATTTACACCAAAAGAAGACTTGGAGCAATCCAATCCCGTCATTTATTTACAATAAAAAATATATAACATATGCAAAAGTCATTTTAACCTGTTTCATTAAATATCGATATATGTGGAACCATGCATCTAGTTAAGAACTAGTCGACCACGCTGGCCAAGCGCAGATGGTAGACTTTACATACCCTCGAGATGGGCATGGGAATTATCAAGGTTGAGTACATAGGGACTTAGCATCTTTTGTTATACATATGCAAATATATAACTTTACTCATAATCTGTACTGAGGGATCGTATATCGTAACCTTTGAAGGCGTCTGACCTTCAAGTAGGTGCCAAGATTTTGTACCACAAATAGGGTTGGAACCCTATTATTGGGAAAAATATAATTTAATGAACCATTAAAATATTTATTGTGATAGTGTGAGAAAGTTATGCATTGATTATATGACAAAACGAAGAAACTAATTATTTGTGTCATGGGTGCCATGAACACAATACAAAGACCAACACCCAGATCCATAATAGAAATCTAAATTTATCATTCAGATGTCTGTCTGGCCTGAATCGGAGCCGGGATCATTTGCGTGTCAGACAGGTATTGTGATCACTGCATCATACGGGCCGTCGTTTGTCCCTTCTCTCCCTAATAATCCCTTTAAATCGGAACACGGCAGCAATTTACACTGATAAAGGGCAGAAATAAGGAGCAGGGATAGACTATTGGTTAAGATTCCAGCCTCTCATACTGGGTATCATCATTAATCATGGATTTTTCGATGTTGTGTGTGTATTAGAAATTAATTATCACTTGCTTTAACGGTGAAGAAAAACGTGAAGAAACCTACATGCCTGAGATTTCTTTGCAAAGTTCTCAAAGGTATATGAAGTCTAATAATCTGCACTTGGCCAGCGTTGTGGACTATGGCCTAACCCTCCTCATTCTGAGTTAAGACATGCCCAGGAGTGGGAGATTAATGGGTTGATGATCAGGCAAAAAGAGTCGTGGCGGTAGTACGGCCATGACTCGTTCACCAAGGTGTGTGAAGTCTACTAACCTGCAGTTGGCCAGCGTTGTGGACTATGGCCTAGCCCTTTTTATTCTTAGTGTAGACATGCCCAGCAATGAGACATTAATGGGTTTATGATAAGGCAGAAATAACGTATCGGTGGTACCTCCGAAATCGTGAAATAAATCTTTCGTCTTTAAAGGTGGTTGACAACCCTATTAAAGGTCCTGTGCCTAGGGAGCGTGGCACTTAAGATTCAGAACTGAACTTGTCGCATTTGCAAATGTGTATCCCGAGTGAGACTGTGGACGCATCGAGTTTTAGCAAGGACATTTGAACGCATGTTTTTTTGAAGGTAGAAACCACATTCATAGAACCTATCTCGGGTTAATGAGATCGGTAGAAGCCAGCGGTGTTTTCGAAACATCATTTAGATGTCTGCTTGGTTGGGAAATGAATCTGGAACGAACGAACCCGTGTCGCCGTGCTTTTTCTTTACAATCAAAAAAAATTGATGCGGCATCTATTTTCTTTTAGATTTTTTCACTGGCAATTACTTTTTGTTTTTTTTTTATTGTTAGGAGAGTAGCGAACAAGCGTGCAGGTCACCCGATGTTAAGTGGTTATTGTAGCTCATGGACACCCACATCTGACCTGAAACAAAGCTAAAGTACTATTTGAGGTCGTACGTAGATGCGTCACTACTCCTGAGGACTAAGATGGTGGCCTCGCTGTAAGTATGTCCGGCAACCGCACTTCTCCAGTCGAAACAAAAGTTGATTCACGGCGGATTATGAGGCCGGCGGCGGCACTTCCCCACAAGAACTATAGTTCTACCACCTTCAAAACTATCCGCCCATTTAGATATATAATCAAAGATTTGTATATAATATTATATAAAATCTAACGGCGTATGTCTGGCAACTGCAGAACCCTTTCAACCCAATTATAAAACCATCTTCGTAATTAACATATTCAATCTCAGGCTTTCAAAGATTCGCGTAGGATGGTATTCTTAGGGGTGTTTTACACTATATATTTTTTAAATTATTTGTTTAGTAAAAAAATCTATAGAGATAATTGTAATCAAATATTTCTTGTTTAACTTAAAGCCAATTAGCGATCTATATAGGTGATAGAGCAATGTTCATCCGGGGAAGTACCACCGCCCTAATAATCCACCGTGAAGCAATTCTTGTTTCGATTGGAGGGGCGGTTGCCGGACACACAGCAAGGCGATCAACTTAGTCCACAGGAATAGTGACGCATCTACACACGACCTCGGATAGGGCTTCAGTCCTGTTTGAGGTTAGATGTGTCCATCGGCTGCAGTGACTACTTAATATCAGGTGGCCTGCATTCTCGTTTGCTACTTTTAAATCATAAACAATCAGAAGTCCACTGCTAGACTTAGGCCTCTCGAGTTAACGCTGCTTCGACCGGTACTATGCTTAATAAATCCAGCGGTTCCGTACTGACTTCCTTAGATTGATTGGCATACACTCGGCGAGGCACAATCTTATCTTGATGTTAGATGCTATGGACACAAACGACTACTCAAACACCCAGACCCAGAGCAGAAACCTACATTACTGAGATATGTGTCAGGGATCGAATCTAGAACCCTCTGTTGGAGATAATACGCTTATTTGCCACTCTGCTAAATAAAGTATCGTGTCAACTCATCAACCCAATAATGTCCCACTGCTGGGACAGGGTCTCCTTTCGGAATGAGAAGAGTCAAGCCATAGTCGACCACGCTGGCCATGTGCGAATTGATAGATTTCACACACCTGCAAGAACTTTCAGGTATACAGGTTTCCTCCTGATGTTTTCCTTCACCGGTTAAGCAAGTGATAATTGTTTTTTTATACGCACTTAATTTAAAAAAAAAAATGAGGTGCGTGCGGGTTTCGAACCCCGGACCCGCAGTGTGAGAGATCGGAATCGTAACCATCATACTGTCACTGCTTGATGGAGCTGTCATTGCTTAACACATTGACTGCGGCAAACGCATTTGTCGTGTTTTACTGTCCGCGACACAGGTGCAGCTCGCACGCATACGGTGTATGCCGCCGTACTGGAACACGCCTGTTGTGTTGCGCGCCGCACGGGCGGATTATTACGAATATTAGTTGCCACAGTCAACGTGTTAAACATCTATCATATTGATATTGCTCAATAAAATAAACATCTTCCCAAAAATATTGAGTGTGTTACTGCCCTTAAATGTTGTTGAAATTGGATGGCAATACAATACCATTATATTTGGATATGGAGATGACAATTATTATAGTCGGAGATGTTTGTATAATATATATTGTTTTATATTATCTTATGAATACACACACTGCAGTTATTCAATCATTCTACATATAATTCTCCCAGTGCCGAGGGCGAAGTTATGTGCGTAGCTACCTTACCTGAAAGTTCTTTGTAAATTTCTTGAAGGTGTGTGAAATCTACCAATCCGCACATGGCCGGCGTGGTCGACTATGGCCTGACTCTTCTTATTCTGAGAGGAGACCCGGTCCCAGCAGTGGGACATTAATGGGTTGATGAGTTGATATGATACTTTATTTAGCAGAGTGGCAAATAAGCATATCATCTCGAACAGAGGGTTCTAGATTCGATCCCTGACACATATCTCAGTAATGTAGGTTTCTGCTCTGGGTCTGGGTGTTTGAGTAGTCGTTTGTGTCCATAGCATCTAACATCCAGATAAGATTGTGCGTAGCCGAGTGTATGCCAATCAATCTAAGGAAGTCAGTACGGAACCGCTGGATTTATTAAGCATAGTACCGGTCGATGTAGCGTTAACTCGAGAGGCCTAAGTCTAGCAGTGGACTTCTGATTACCTTTGTATGTTCGTCTGCGTCTCTTCCCAGAACTGGGGGAGGCCTGGGCCTACCCTGGGAGGTTTGGGGGTGGATTCCACGTTGCTCTATTGTGAGCTGGTGGAGAAAGATATAGGCCAAACCATGTCCGATGAATAAGATATGAATTATCATTCGAAGTAAAGATTTCACCGTTGTGAGGGAACTTCTATATATGTGAGTTCTCTATAATGTTTTCAAAGGTGTGTGAAGTCAACCGATACGTTCTTGGTCAGCGTGTTGAACCAGGAATTTAATGCCTTAATACTCCAATGACGACCACGGCGACAACCATGACCACGATGACTACGACTACGACGACGTCCACGACGACGATCACGACGACGACAAAGACGAAAAAAATTGATTTAGTTAATCTTGTGTTACTATTTTAAGTTTTTTATGTATTGATATTTACAGATTGCCAACATTACGGAACGGCTGCCCAGCCAAACATCATTGATTTCACAAGATGCCCATAAGGTATATAAATTGATATTATTATGGTACCGCCACCCGCTAGAACTCAAGCTTTGCGATGCCACTACCGCCATACCCATTTCTGCCTTGCAGCAATAGTGGTAATGTAGTTCACCTGATGTTGAGTAGTGATTGTCGCAAGGATACCTGTAAATGATACTAAATTACTATTTACTAAGTGTTTGCAGCAATCAGCAGACAATATCTATTTTTTGACTGCAGTCCTATTCTATCTTGATTGCGTTCCTATCTCGAAACTAAGTCGGAACGCCTCATGTGCCCCACACTTTTTGCGTGTGAAGCGTAGCAAACGAGCGTGCAGACCACTTGATGTTAAGTGCTTACTTTAGCTCATAGACACTCATATCTAACCTCAAACAAAATTGAAGTTTTATCTGAGGTCGTATGTAGGTGAATCACTACTGCTGAGGGCTAAGATGGTTGCTTCCCTATAAGTGTGACGCGTAATGACGCATCATCGTATAACGTCAGATATGGCTTCAGTTCTGTTTGTGGTTAGAAGTGGCCGCTGTGTCAGATACGCAGGGAGTTCTGGTTTCGATTCCCGGCCAGGTAGACATCTAAATGATTAATTGGGATTTCTGTTCTGTGTCTGGATGTTTCTGTACTCGTCTTGTATGTATCCATGATAACCACGACACAGTATAGATATCCTTGAATGTAGAAAGCATTTATTTGTTTCTTTCTTTCAGGGTGTTTCAGATACATTGGAAAACTGGCCTAAATTTGTAAGTGTTGGAACGCTATGCCGTTAACATAATAGGTAGTAGCCATCGTCATCGCCATCGCCATCGCCATCGCCATCGCCATCGCCAGCGCCATCGCCAGCGCCATCGCCAGCGCCAGCGCCACCGTCACCGCCATCGCCACCGCTTTCGCCATTGCCATCGCCGTCGCCAACTCCGTCGCCGTCGCCGTCGCCGCCGCCGTCGCTGTCGCCGTCGCCGTCGCCATCGTCATCGCCATCGCCGTCGCCGTCGCCGTCGCCACCGCCATCGCCGTCGCCGTCGCCACTGCCACCGCCACCGCCATCGCCACCGCCATCCCCGTCACCGTCGCCACCGCTGTCGCCGTCGCCGTCGCCGTCGCCGTCCCCGTCCCCGTCCCCGTCGCCGTCGCCGTCGCCATCGCCACCGCCACCACCATCGTCATCGCCACCGCCGTCGCCATCGCCGTTGCCATCGCCATCGACATCATAAAGTTGCAGCTAATACACAGAGGGTTCCGGGTGCGATTTCCGGCTAGGCAGACAGCTAAATAATAATTTATATTTGTTCTGGGTCTGGTGTTGTCTGGTCTGGTCTTTATGAACATGCCACGGACACAGGCACACACGACACGGCATCCTAGTGTGGGGCTGTGAATGTAGAAAGCGTTTTTAGTAATATTATGATTGAAACAAAAAATGCTAGCTAATCTAAAAATAAAATTGGAATGATTAATGTTTAATCAAACTTCAGCCTCGGAAAATTAAATGAAGGAGTAATATCAAATTGGGCGAAGTTTGAAATTAAACTAATTAAGAAAGTTGATAATGGAACAACCTTAGATGACATTTCTCAATTACTCAATGATTATTAAATGGCCGAGGTTTTGTTTCTGACGTAATGAAGGATTTTTTCCATCAAGGACGAATACTTTGCAGAGTTAAATAACTTTTTTTGTTTTAATTATGTAACGGGTACTCACGATATGCGGTTTTTAATTGCCTACATTTCGACCCGGTTGCATAGATCGTGGTTACGGTGAAACTGCGGTAGCGGGGAGAGTTTTGCCAATTCATCCGACTATGTACCACCACCGCCATCATAATCCCTCGTAAACATTTTTTGTGTTTCGGTTTGTGAGGTGCGGTTCCGGAAACCGCACACACAGTGAGGCGACTATTTCAGTCCTCAGGAGCCGTGACACATCCACGAACGACCTCAGATAGATCTTTAGTTTTGTTGGAGGTTAGATGTGGGTGTACATGGGCTGCAGTGACTACTTAACATCAGGTGGCCTGCACGCTCGTTTGCTACTCTTCAAAAATAAAAAAAAGATATAAAAAACTAAAGTTTTAGTATTGATTTTTTTTACAGGATGATTTTAACTCACCCATACGTTGGGTGCCACTGTATTCAGTAAGTATAACTTACTTCTAGACTGTTTAAATAAGTTCCTTTATATTTTTTTAATCCCTGAGGTTGACTTAGGACTATAAAAGGGTTATTGCAGAAGAATGCGAAAGCGGTACCTATGGTTCCTAAGAAGCGTCTTTGTGGAACACCTTGGGATTTTAGTCGGTAGGAGACCGGTATGTCCTCTTCATTGCCACCAACATAGGGGAAACCAATTTAGAATTTCCCCACAATAATAAAATAAAATACAAAAATAACTAATAAAAAAAATACAACGGGCTTGACTCTAGAAATTGCTATGGAAACTTCAAAGTTGCTTCCGCGACGGAGGGAAATGTAATGTAGGATTTCCCCACAATAAAAAAATAAAAAAAATATTACAATAGGCTTGACTTTAGAAATTGCCATGGAAACTTCAAAGTTGCCGCCGCGACGCAGAGAAAACTAATGTAGGATTTCCCCACAATAAAAAAAAATACAAAAGGCTTGACTCTAGAAATTGCAACGGAAACTTCAAAGTTTACTAATTTCTTAGCTCTTTTTATTCTATGTTGAATTCATGGTTAAGACTGAATAAGATGACTGAGCATTAAGTTAGACCAACTAACATTACCATGCTCTTCAATCAAAACACAACTTTATAAGAGATATAAGGTATAGATAAAAATACATTAGTAGTAAGAACTAATTACTTTTTGAGTAACTAGTTCTTACTACTAATCAAGTATTTCTTGAGCAATGCCAAAAGCAATCCTAATAAAACTGTTTAGAATAAGTAGTGTAAAAGTTTTTAGTAATCATAATTATTGTCCCTCTTGGGCACGGGTCTCCGCACTTCAGTCCTATTTAATATGAGATGTGGGTATCCATGGGCTGCAATGCCCACTAAATATCAGGTGACCTAAACGATCGTTTGCTACTCTTCAAACATAAAAAAAATTGCTTTCACAGAATGACACCGCAGATGGTTTAGCAAAAGTTACGGTACGTTAATATTTTCCGTATGAAAATTAAATATAATATTCACATTTTATATTTATTTGAGTATCTATGAGAAACTTCGCCAACATTATTACTAGCGAATAACGATTTAGTTCTCAATCAAATTAATTATTTAAATCGCCTTAATTTTTTTAAGTGAATTTCAAATTTGCATGCAATTTAATTATATATGTACCTTCAGGTCTCTAACCGCTGCCCACAGATTCCAGATATTTGTTTTAAATGCAGTATTTAATAGAGAAAAAAATTGTTTAATTGAGCAGGATCCCAAAACAGGGAAGAACAAACAATACATGGTAGATGTAAGTATTCTCTTATTCTGCGAGAAGACCCGTGCCTTGCATTGGAATATTAATGTGAAAGCAAGTGATATTAATTTTTAAAATGCATATAATTTCGGAAAATCAGAGGTGTGCACGGGATTCGAACTCGCGGCCCTAGCGTGAGAGGCAGAATCTTGTTGCTAGGCAACATAGTCTAACATAGGTAACTTTGTGTTCCATCTGTATACTTTATATTCCACTTGTGGCTGGCTGCGAACCATTTTATGTCTCTGCTGGGCACAGGTCTCTTTTCACAAGTGGAAAGGCCTGGAGCATCCTCCACCACGCTGCTCTAGTGCGGATTGGCAGTAGCGCGGTGGAGGTCCACCTGTAGACATATGAATTGTAACAGTGTGTGGTAATAATGTGTTTAATTGTATTTAATAGGGTTCTGTTATGGTTCCTGTAATCGACTACAACATCGAAAGATTGGGGTGGACGGTATGTATTCAGTATTATAGTAATTATACCTGGTAGAACACTATGCGATTCAACTGTTTATATATGGTAGAACTGTAGTTCGTCCGGGGAGCTACCGCCGCCGCTCTCACAATCCGCCGTGAAGCAATTCTTTTGTCTCGGTCGGAGAGGCGCGGTTGCCGGACACACTTACAGCGTGGTGACCATCTTAGTATTCAGTAGCAGTGACGCATAATTGGACGACCTCAGATAGAACTTCAGTTTTATTTGAAGTTAGTTGTGGATGTCCATGGGCCGTGACCACTTAACGTCAGGTGGCCTGCACGATCGTTTGCTCCTTTTATCACATAATTTTTTTTTATACAATATTCACTTCGTTTTCTACGAGGGAAGCCTCTAACGTTTACGACGTTGTTACTCTTGAGGTTACGGTGGAATGCCTTATGTACCTTCTAACATAAAAACAAGGTTTTATACCTAAGGCGTTGTACCTAAAATGTTAATAACGGCTTGTTTTTAGAGCAAACCCACAACGACTTTAAAACCAACGGTGGTCCCAGACCCCGCTGCCCTTAGGACTGTACTTCGAAACGTGAATTTGAAAAATGCTGACGAGAAAGACTGGCTGGCGTATGAAGTGGCGCTGGGAAACAAAAAATATGGCCCACAGGTAAGCTTTAACTGAAATTACCTTGTTAAATGTTTGAAGTTCGTGGATGTGTCTCTATTTTTGAGGACTGAGATGGTACCCTCGTGTTAAGTTTGCCCGGCAACCGCTCTCTCCAACCGAAACAAAATCCGCTTCTTGGTGGATAATGAGGGCAGCGGTGGTACTTCCCAAGACAAACTATAGTTCTACCATCTACCAATTTGGAGAAAGGTGTACGAAGTGGTGCTTGGAAACCAAAAATATGGTCTCCAGGTGACCTTTAACTGTAATTCTCTTGTTGATTATTGGCAGTGTGTAATAAATAGAAATGAAACAGTCATTACCATCATCATCAACTCATTAATGTCCTACTGCAGAGCACGAGTCTCCTCTCAGAATGAGAAGGGTTACACCATAGTCTACCACTCTGGCCAAGTGCGTATTGGTAGACTTCACACACCTTCGAGTTATTTACACAGAATTCTCAGATGTGTAGATTTCCTCACGATGTTTTCCTTCACCGTTAAAGCAAGTAATGGTTAATTTCTAATATGCACATAACTTAGAAAAATCCGATTCGAATCCTGGTCAGTCAGCGTGAGAGGCCAGAATCTTAACCACTAGGCTATCACTGCTTTTGAAGTAGTCATGTGCGTTTTAAAATAATTATCTAACCTAACTTTGAAGGTGAAAAGACTATCGGACATGTTAATGAAGTCCCTGAAGTGTGACGTCTAGTTTTACGTGGCCAGCGTGGTCAACTATGCTCCTTGAGAATACACAGCTTTAAGAATTTTATGGAGTGGAATCGCCGAGAGAGACCCCCCAGACATGTCGACTTTCTCACAAAGTTTTCCGTTATCGTTAAAGCAAGTAATCATTATTTATTGCTTACAAGCCGTCAAAAAAACAAATATACGTTTGATTTGAACCCGAGACTCCATTCATAAAGTCCGACGTTCATAAATTTGAACATGAATAGCACAGAATCGTTTCATAAAGATGCGAGAATTCTTACAGCTGTTTTGACCTAGTTCCCAGTCAATCTAGACCGGTTACCAGGTAAGATTGCTTTCGAGCAAGTGCAGCGACCGTTAAGGAATCGAATTTAAGATGATGAGCTCTGACTGATTAAACCAGCCTTCCGATTGTAAATGCGCCCGCAGTGGCATTAAGCAGAAAATATTTTTTAATATCCTCCAAAGAAAATCAGCTTAAAAATTATTCCATTATTTTTAGAGCCTGGAATAGTGCACACGTTAGCGCCAATAGACGCTAGATTTCTCCTTTATTTATTATTAGTGTGACAGTCTTTTTATTTTTCTGTGTGTACATATACATAAGTTAAGTTTAAATTGTATACTAACAATT
>DWKL01003099.1:0-11884 GCA_018249415.1 Phareas burnsi | reverse complement strand
GCGAGGCGACCATCATAGTCCTCAGGAGTAGTGACGCATCCATATACAGCCTCAAACGGCACTGGGGGTTTGTTTGATGTTGGATGTGGGTGTCCATGGGCTGCGGTGACCAATTAACATCAGGTGGCCTTCACGCTCGTTCGCTATTCATCAAACATAAAAAAATACCGAACTCACGCCACCACGTTTTTATATCAGTAACTGTTTCACCATTTTTTATATCCGTAATTGTTTCATATTACAAGATTGAAGAAAGAATATTCTTTAAAAAATACGTGTTGATAAACCCGCAGTGTTATCTGTACCGAGCCGAGAATGTTAACAACCAAGATCACCTATAACGGCACTAAATATCGCTTGTAACACAGACATTTAGATACAGGGCGAAAACAGGATCGTATAGAGGAAATACGTATATAAAAAAGGATAATTGTTGTCGTCTGATTTGCGTAATAAACAGCTTACAAGTGGCATGTTTAGTTTAAGTATCTCAGTGTCGAATTCCATGCAAATGGGATCTCGAAGAGGAAGACTTAGCAGTGAAGCGCATGCTATACTGGTGCTGTAACATCCGGAAGCGGGTCTTACGTTTGCGGATATGGCAAAGTTATTTTACAACTCGATTATAGGACAAGGTGAGTCTAGATAATTGCCACGTTTGATCTGTTATATTGTAAAAACGTTTATGGTTTAACAATGCTATTGTTAGAGAAACCAGAGGAAACTTACAATCTGCGGTGAAACAGTTCCTGTTCTTGGTGTGGTTGTCACTTGCAGGCGAGGCGACCATCTTGGTCCTCAGGAGTATTGATGCATCAACGTACGACCTTAGATAGAGCTTCAGTCCTACTTAACATCAGATGGCTTGCACGCTCGTCTACCACTCTTCAAACAGAAACGCAGTTTGAATTTTTTCAATTATATCTTTACATAACAGTCTTCATACTTCTTCTGCAATCTTGGTGCATTATTCTGCAAAGTAGTGAAAAATGCGTTAAAAAGTTGCGTTCTAAAGTTCAAGCGTGCGTTCCAATGTCATTCGAAAGCACGTTTTCGAGTCTTTTTTTATTTATTTCCAACAAGAATTTCATGTCACGTAGCCCAGATATAACTTAACTGATGAAACAGAATTGGAGACATATTGATAATGATGTATTAGTACGACATTTCGATTCACAAAATGAATTCGTTGGATTACAAGCAAACTTATTACTATAGACGTAAAGGCTCAATACATTACCGTTTGTCGAAAAACCGATCACGTTTTAATCTCGATGTCAGTTTCTGCGCGCGGTATGCCGTGAGTCACAAAGTGGTGCCCGCACCATGGCCATGTTTACGCGGCTGAACTGTGTCTATTTACTGTTATTAAACGCGTGTACCGACATTTTTATCGCACAGAATTAATTATAAAGTGGAACGTTCGCTCCAACTACGCAGAATCTGTGTTCCATGTCGATAATAATGTCACTGGTGTTGTGAATTTGCGACGATGGAGCCAGATCGCGGAGAAATAATTGCTGCGGAATTCCCGGACGTTGTTCGAGTTATGACAAATGGTAGTGGTATGCGAGTTTATAGCCTATTATATTTGGTTTCAAGTGCATGCAAAAAATACGATAAAGATATTTAATAGGTGGTAGAACTGTAGTTCGTCCGGGATGGTATCATCGCCGTCTTTATAATTCGCCGTAATGCAATTCTTGTTTCGGTTGGAGAGGTGTGGTTTTCGGGTACATTTATGTAGAGGTGGCCATCTCAGGAGTAATAACGCATGTATGTACGGTCTCAAATAGGATTTTGGTGTTGTTTAAGGTTAAATATGAGTGTCCATGGGCTGCAGTGACCACTTAACAATAGGTGGTCTTCACACTGGTTTGGTACTCTTCTCACTGAAAAAAAATTGGTAGGAATATTTCTAACTCGAGTAGACAGTAGATAAAGCATGTCAATCCGAAAATATAATGCTGTCTAAGAATGATATTGCATTCTTGATTGAAACTTACGCATTGTCTCAATAAGTCTTTGTCTCGTTGTTTTACGGAAAACCCCTGGAATTACTGATTAAGCCAAAAAAACAGTCCATTTTTCATTGTAGATCTTTGCAACAGGTAAGTTGATAAGCGTGTTCAGTTTAAGAAACCCTTTTCATATGAAACGTGCACGATCAGAGGCTAATGGTGTTTGAAACATTACTCATAAAGCTGGGCCAAATGTCTTAGATATTCCCACGATTCCGGACCGGATTATTAATGGTGTGCAACATGAAACTCGACGTTCGCGCTATCTCATCAGCACCAATTCTGGTGGCACAAAATTTACAATAAATAGGAGGATGTAACTCGCTTGTCCTGTTCGTTTTCTTGCAGCTTATCGGACGAACTTTAATCTCACCTGACAGGCACCATCGAAAACTTTTTTGCCGACTACAAATCGCTGCTTAAGCTTGAACATCAGCTCTGATGTATCGAAGTGCTCAAATTTTTGTTGCCGTTGTGTACGCGCAAGATTATTTAATTTAATTTCAATTCGCCATGCGCGTCAGTCGGGATGTGAATGTGGAACTAATGTTAGTAATTTGCATTTAATAATCTAATATGTTTAAAAAATATTCCGTGTCTTGTGAGGTCGATTCTAATTTAAACGATGTAACAATAAAATGGCTCCCCTTTGTTTTGTGAATGCCAAAAAAGGTTTTAATGTTTGCGGCATTAAAAGTCGACCTTGCTCTTTGACGATCGCGAGCGATTCCTGCGTGAAATCCATTTGTAACGCATTTCGCAAGACGGAAAACTTAAATGACCCTAACCACGACATTGTTTTTCGATCCCACGACCGTGTCGTGTGTTCGCGGCGTGTTTTCGTAGCACTGGTTCTTATTACCTTTTGTTGTGCAAACAAAACCAGAGCTAATTACTGTGGGTAGACATTTATAATGTTATGATATGATTTGTAATTTTTGACAATGTTTCTTGATCTATTCGTTGTGTGATATGATGATATTTTTACATGGATTGTTTTGTGGATAACTACTGCGATAATTTTAAGGTAATTTACTTAAGACGTTAATTTAGTTGAGGTAATTTTGGATTGAAACATTATCAGGGTAAAATCGTTTTCTCGGAGTTTTTTCTTAAAATTATGCTACGCCAATGAAAGTCAAGGATTGAGGTAATTATGAATTTGAACATTATCAGTATATTTTCAACTACTAGGATTCTTACTAAAATTACGCAGCATTTCAATAAAAAAATTGGACTAAGGTCATTTTGTATTTGAAAATTACAAGGATATTGTCCTCTTCTAGAAGGTTTTGTCCTAAAATTTCACAATCCAAGATTCTCGACTCATTTATCAATATTCCTTTCGACAAAGGATCCGCTTCACACCAGTAATATTTCACATGTTCCATAGCGATCATCAATCTCAATTTGCTGAACAATTATTCTTTACAATACATCTGGTTATGGAGTTATGTCGCCGTGCGTTACCGCTTCTAGCGCTTCCCGTATGGGCGTTTAATGGGTCATTGATTGCCGGTGACTCGGTTCGATTCCGACGAGGAACGCGGAACAGACCGTGATCGTGGCAAATCTGTATTGACATCCCGCACAGTGCGACGAGCCTTGAATCACTTTTATTGGTGCGATACTTCGGAACATTTGGTGGGGGCGAAGGGGTGGAGAGGGGGGTGCTTAGTTAAAAATATGATAAACCCAAAAATACTTTACCGATTTTTGAAAAAAGTAAATGCATGTTTGATAGGTTATAGAACTATAGTTTAACCGGGGAGGTACCACCTCTGTCCTCACAATCCGCCGTGAAATCCACTTGTTTCGGTTGGAGAGATGTGGTTGTCTGGTATACGTGCAAGCGAGGCGATCATTTTAGTCCTCTGGAGTAGTGATGCATCTACATGGGACCATAGGGTTTCAGTCTCGTGTGTGATTAGATGTGGGTGTTCCATTTGCTGCAATGACCATTTAAGAACAGGTGGCCTGCGCGCTCGTTTGCTACTCTTCAAACGTAAAAAAAATATACTTTATCGATACGGTCAACTTTTGAAAAAGTAAATATATTTTCATAGATACATAATGAGAAGGCAATTAACTATCTGCTTATAAACTCCTACGCACATTAACAAACAATATAAACGCGACTTTTAGTCTCGTTTCCAAGATTAAAGTATCCTTGACACCTTTCCGATACAATATTGTGAGGTATTGTTGGTTCACAAAGGAATTGTGTTCTATAGGTCCAGCTAATAAAGCACTTGTCATACTACCAAGAGGCGAGGTGAATTAAGTCGCTTGTGCGTTATGCAATATGAGTCTCTGCAGAGTTCTGTTGTTCTCCACAACTTCGGTATGTTTGGAGCTTAGTCTACTATGCTCTTCGCTTTTGTTTTTTCCAGACGTCTAAATGTCTCTAAAGAATTTAAATAAGTCTTTGTCTTTTCTATTTTTGTCGTATACATTTTTGTATCATTTACAATTTAAATAACAAATCAGACAAACAAACGCTTTCTACACTCATCTCCCCACCCTAAAATACCCTGTGTCTTGGGTGCCATGAACACATACAAAACGAGTACACAAACACCCAGACACAGAACAGAAATCTAAATTCATCATTTTGATGTCTGTCTGATCGAAAATCGAACCCGGAACCTGCGCCTCAGGCCGGTATAGTAACCACTCTCGTTTACATATATATTATTATTATGTATTGGATATTATTATGTATGCTGTCAGACTACTGCTGCACGCTACTGTCATCGGCTTGAGTAATACATTTTAATTACGAAGCGGGTACTCACGAAATGCGGTTTTTTAATTTCCTTTAGTTATACCTATATTTATAACTAGACATATACCTATATGTAAACCGCAAATAATGCAATGTTCGGTGTGTAAAGATATGAAAGTACCGTGATATAGTAAACATAAAAGAAAAACGAACTAGACCTAGGGTAAATAGACTAATCTACCACTAATGCCTGTGAATAGTTTCTCCCCGCTACCGCAGTTTCGCCGTGACCACGATCGTTGCAACTGGGTCGAAATATAGGCAATTAAAAAAAATACATTACGTGAGTACCCGTTGCGTAATTAAAATGTGTAATTTCCATGAATATATTCGCCTGAATCATGACTTAAAAGCAGTAAAGATGGAAAATACGCGATGTTCGGATGATAATATAACTTTTTTATATACTATAATAAAGTTGTTTTTTTTATATCTTTGTAAAGTAGCAAAAGAGCGTGCAGGCCACCTTATGTTAAGTGGTCACCGCTGCCCATGGACACCCAAATCCAACCTCAAACAAAACTGAAGTTTCGTTTTAAGTTGTATATCGATGCGTCACTACTCTTGGAGGACTAAGATGGTCGCCTCGCTATATGTGTGCCTGGCAACCGCACCTTTCCAACTGAAACACAAAAACTGCTTTACGGTAAATTATGAGGGTGGCGGTGGTACTTCCCGAGACGAACGATTGTTGTACCATCTATTAAAGACGCGATGTTGTTTCGCTAAACTCGCATCTCGCTTCTCGTCAATGATGTGACGCGTGCATGCGAGGCGGCAACGAAATGTACGGAATGTCAAGGCGTTCGCTAAGTTAGATAATGAGCGGTATTAATATTTTTTGCAGATAACAATCCGTTAACTAAGTATTATTTCGATGATGTTGCAAGAGTGTGACCAATTAATGAATCACGTGTGTCAGACGGTAATTTGGAAGCTCTTAATTGCGTTACTGTTGGCACTATAGGCCGTATAGATCTATTAGGCTGGGTGTCGAGCATGGAAGGTTCTGTTACGTGAACATTATTTATGGATTTCTGGTCGCGGTACAATCCGCATTTCCCTCCACCCCTCCCCTGCCCCTCATGTAGGTCTTCTTAATTTAAATTTTTACTCACATATTACTAATACTTTTTTAAAAAACTAAATTAATAACGATATTAACATAATATCGTAAACTTGGTTGAAATACATTCAATTTATCGTTAAGTTTCCGGCAAAGTCTTACATTCTCCGGGGATTTATTTCATATCGCTCACTGAACAAATGTTGACAATTATAATTAGTTTATTAAAATCCCAGTGAATGTAAGTAATGGTAAATTTTTACTGTTTGGATAATGAGCTCATGTTATATGTATAATGCACATTCGAGACTTCCCCGCAACGTTTTTCCATCTTTGTGCTTTTGTTTGTATTCGTCAGTGACCAGGCGATACTGGAAACTTTCATTCGTCACGATTACTTTAGATTAAGCTGATTCATTTATATATAGCGATTTTACCATCTCAATCTTCGGAAGTATTGACGCATCTACGTATGATCTTAGACGGAAGTTAAGCTTTGTTTGAAGTTAGATGTGGGTGTCTATGGGCTGAAGTGATCACTTAACATCAGGTGGCCAGCACGTTTGTTTGCTACTCTTTGGACACAGAAAATGAAAATAAGGAAAGTTGTTTATGTATAAAAATGCCGCGGTCTATCCTTTTATCTTTCCTTGCTAAGAAGGTCGCTTAGGTTGTAAGTGAACCCGACAACCACACCTCTCTAAACTAATATGAGGGCGGCGGTCGTACTTCCGTGGACTAATTATAGTTCTATCATCAGCAGCATCATCGTGAACCCATTAATATCCCACTGCTGGGTACGGGTCTCCTCTTAGAATGAGAAGAATCAAGCCCTAGTCCACCACGGCAAATGCGGATTGGTACAGTTCACACACCTTCAAGAACTTTACAGTGAATTCTTAGATGTGTAGGTTTCCTCACAATGATATCGTTTATCGTTAATGCAAGTGATAATTAATTTCTAATACGCACATAACTTCGAAAAGTTAGTTGCGCGCGGGGTTAGCGTCCCGGACCCCCAGTGTAAGAGACCGGAATCTTAACCACTAGACAATGACTGCTTAATGAAATGAATTAAATTTCACCATTATTTACGTTGACATATTGGGGAAGATTATGGTATTAAGAACCCATTACAATAATAAAGGTTTTACGATACGTCAGACATAAACTAACACTAAATAAGAGTAACGTTATGATCCAATGTGTTACGAACACTTTCACCCCTCAGGACCACCAATGAAGTCCCAAAAGTCTAAAACAGTCGGTCATAAGGAGCGCACTCTATGTAAACAGGTGAGTGCAGGACACAATGACCCAACTTCGCGGGAACTGTACGTGTGGTCCCGCTCACGAGACGTCCCGGGTAGGGTTACCATACGGGGAATTCGTTCAGGACTGGTTCTGGTTTTCATAATTATTGCGGGAGGCTTCATTAAGGCTTTATTAAGGCTTCCTTTGTCGATATTGCGGTGTAAATGCCGCAACCAAATGTGAACTTAATAAAACATGTAATGTAATGTAATGTAATAAACATGTAATGTAATGTAATAAACATGTAATGTAATTACAAGTGTATCGTATATACAGTGTGATACATTATTATTGTTGGGTTCGTTACCGATATCATCCTCGTCGTCACCGATCCATTGATCCCGCTAGGTACGGGTTTCTCGTCAAAGCAAAAGAGGCGTAAACCATACTGCATCATGCCGGACTGCTACGGCTTTTTAGGTAATGAAAAGCGTCGTATTTGAATAACCTATGTCACATCTCGTAATATCTTGCATCTCTTTATTTTGGTATGGAAGTCTCGTCAAAATTGATTCACCTATTTCCCAGCGCATGTAGATAATCGAAATTTAAAAAACAGACTTCTCCATTGTGTTATTAAATGTTAAAATGAATTTAGGAAACAGCTACCTTTTTAACTGAATAAATAAAGGACGATTTCTGAAGGACTTATGAGGAGCTACAGTCCACACTAGGATTTTGTGTATCGTGAGTGCCACTGACAGATGCAAAGGCGAATACGCAAACATCAACACCAAGGATAAAAAAATTGAAATTTATTATTACATCCCTGGGCGGGAATCGAACCTGGAACTTACGCATCAAACCGGTATGGTAACTGCTACTTTACGCCGGCTGCAAATTTAAAGACAAATGCAATTGAGCGTCACATCGCAACAGTGGTATCAATGACGTTAGAACTGTGTTCCTAGAAGCGATCATGGAGACCCTAACCGAGACCGATTTACAGCGTTGTTTAGAGAAAAACCAACAAAGTGTGACCGCGACAGCTCGCAGGCGCCGCGGCCCGCCATCGCCATATGGCGGATGCGACCCGCATTCCGACCGCCGCAGCACTAGCATAGATACCCTGGATTATTACTACTACTCTAGAAGAGCCTACCCCAGTTGTGGGATGACACCCGTGCCCAGCTAGGCGATATAGAAATGGTTGGAGCCAAGCAAAAGGACATGCAGTTCGTCTGTTACTACTTCTCAATGTAAAGAAAAGTTTAAAGTCATTGCCGCCACATCTACCTTTGCCTTATGCGGTATAAAGCTTCGGTGTTCTGGTTTTTAAGAACTTTTAACGAGGTAATAATATGAAATGTTACAAGTTAGGTCTTAGGGTCGCGCAGCAATATTTAGGATCGACCTCAGATATATAGATAGATAATTATCAATTATCCTCAGGTGGTCGGTCTGTCCTATCGTTAGGTTTTATTATAAAAAGTATGAGCTCGGGGTCATCTGCTACCATTTGTAATATCAATAAGGTTATATGTTTACATCTTTCATTAATATTACACGAACACTCACGCTCATAATTCGCCGTTAAGCAATACTTGTGTTTCGGTTGTAGAGATGTGGCTGTCGGGTTCGCTTGCAAGCGAGACGACCGCCTTAGTTAGTTCTGCGGAGTAGTAACGTATCTACGTACGGCCTCAGATATGTCTTCAAGCCTATTTGAGGTTACATGTGGACTGCAGTAACAACTTTACAACAGGTGGCCTGCACGCTCGTTTGCTACTCTTTCAGTATAAAACAAATGCGCGACGAATGTACTTCCCAAAATTTTAAACATACATCGTCTGACGTCACGACGACGTTGACATGACGTGTCGTGTCTCCACGTGACATTCACGACACCAGCGCTCTGCGCTTTTTAAAATCGTCCCTGTCAAATCCACCCCCGCCGCGCATTGGAATCGTAAACAGTTGTAAAACCAACACGATCCGACGTATATTACAGCTATAAATAGTGCTCGGTTATTGAAAGTGAAGCTATACAGATAACATCTGTGTAATAATATGCGATGCGACGGGCTGGGCGGGCGATCGGCCCGTTCACAATTGAGACCAATAGGAACTGACCTAAAAGCAGTGCCTTTTATACATTTCCATAAAACTGGTAAGGTATTCGTGTGTTTGTTTGTAAGGAACAAACTAAAAAAAATATGTACACAATCATTTCGAAATGGTGGACATTTTTTTTTGTCTGCTTATTACGGGTTTTTTTTTATAGGTGGTAGAACAATAGTTCGATCGGGGAGGTACCACGACCGCCCTCATAATTCGCCGTGAAGTAATATATGTGTTTCGGATGAAGATGTGTAGTTGTAGGACACACTTACAGCGAGGCGACCTTAGTCCTCAGGAGTAGTGACGTATCTACGCACGACCTCAGATTGTTACGTTAAGTACACATACAGGCTCAGGCAGTTACGTAGATCGGCAGGCTCTGTTACAAGCAAGTGATAAATAATGCTATTACGCATATAACTTCGAAAGATTAGTGGTGTACCAATCTCTTAAGGGATAGAAACGCTCCTATAACCGACCTCTAGTCGGGAACAGATGTTTATGGACTGCAGTTACCTCTTAGAAACAGTTGAACTTCGTGATAAAAAATATCTACCTACATATGTTGTTTTACATCCAAAATATGCGTAAGCACTATCTCCCCACTTATTTCTCTCCTAACTCGTCGTAGAAGTTGGACTACTGTGTTATGGTGTGAAGAGTGCGATAAAACAGCCATCGATCGAAAAAAAAAAATACGAATTATATGGGTAGTTTTCTTATGTGCTTGTATATGCCAAGCGAAGTCGTCGCAACGCACTAGTCAAGCTTGAAACTCATAATAATGTCTCTCATCTTTTTTTCGCAGGTAAGATATTGAGCCGCACACAACGACACCGCACACATCGACAATACACGGGGGACGGTAAGCGTCTATAAATCGAACGTTTTACAACTCGCGTACTGTTTTCTTGGTATCTTCGGTATACAACGCGGTATCGTCGGTAGTTGCGTTAACGGCTTACGAAAGTCGACAGTCGATGGTTTCGTAACAAGCGATAAGGTTGTTTTTTTTTTTTTTTTATTAAATGCCATTTATTTGTGAAGATAATGTCGTTAGGTGACTAAGTTGTAGTTGTAGTTACTTAGCGGCAAAAGCTTAATAAAATGTCGTACCATTTATTTTATGCCATATCCCTTTGAACGTTCAAGTCGATCCTTCTTGTTATAAGTCATAAAAAAGGAATTGGTTACCAGTGACGTCTGTTAGTATTTCTATTTTTTTTATATACCCGACGAAAGCAGCAAACTATCTGCCACCCTCAAATGCGTTCAAACTTAGTTCTCAGACCCGGAAATGCGTCTGTGATAGATCTCGGGTAGGACTCTTTCTTTTCTGGAATCAGTTACATGCCCATTGGCAGCAGTGGTCACTTAACATCAATTGCCATGCACACGTTTTCCGCTTCTTTTAATAAATAATATAATAATAGAAACTTAATGTTTGTGTCTGTTTATAACGTATCTATCTGTCCCTATCTATCAATTATACATTATCCATTATTTACATATCCATACATACATTATCTCCTTATTAACCCTTATTCAATCAGTGATTAGTTAAAATGTTTTGTCTTTCTCTATCAACGTCATCTATGAATGTACGAGCTACTGCACGTACACGTGACGCCAATAATGCGTATTGGTTACTTTTCGTATGTGAGTGCACACATGTAAAAATTTTCACGCATACTTCCATAATTTCATAGCAATCATTTTTACGTATCAAGTAACCAATACGCATTAATGGCGTCACGTGTACGTGCAGTAGCTCGTACAATGTAGTTGCCGGAGCGATACAAAATTGTGTTTAAATAATAATTCTATAATCAATCAGTGCTTGAATAACGTATATTTGTAAGATTATTATTATCTTTGTGATACTATCACGCGTAGGCAGCGCACGTAAATAAATAATACGTAATATGTACTTACAGAAAAAGTCGTGAAACATTGCGGGCTTTCAATTGAATCGAACGGTATTACCGAATGCGTTCAAACCGTTCTAATTATTCACGTATGTAGATGTTTTCTACTCAGTTACATGAGGCGCGTAATAAATAGGCGATTATTTTGTTGACGCGAACAAAAAATGCAAGTCTCGGTGTACGTTCAACTCGTTAATTGTTATGAGTAATCTCTTAATGTTTATGTGGACAATCGTCTTAATGTAACTTACACTATACAAGCAATACGGTGTGTATTGTTTGTAGACTAAGTATTATTTCGTCTTAGCCGGATAACTGTCGAAATTTGAAGCCACACCATATTTAATTCCAATGTGATGGTAATATATTCGACAAGTATATAATGTATAAATACAAAAAAACAGTAATAGTCTGTCGGTTAAGGTTCCGGCCTCTCACGCTAGGTGTCCGGGGTTCGAATCCCACTCGTAACTGTAAGTTTTTGATGCACGTATTAGGAATTAATTATCGTTTGCTTTAACAGTGAAGGAAATCTTCTATACATTTCAGAGTTTTTGTAAAGTTCTCAAATATACATATATATATTCAATTCATTACTGTCCCCCGTCCAGAATATATGTATATGTATGTATGTATATGGATGGCAGTCGTTAAACCGTATCGGAGGGCTTATGGGCGGTTTGATAACAGGACACGGGTTGCCACT
>DWKL01003098.1:0-11885 GCA_018249415.1 Phareas burnsi | reverse complement strand
TTACTGAGAGTGAAACTATGTAAATAGAGTATCAGTTTTTACCTGCAACTGGGTCGAAATATAGGAAATTAAAAAACCGCAAATCGTGAGTACCCGTTACGTAATTAAAAATGTATAATTTCCGCGATAATATTAGCTTAAAATCATATGTTTTTACCTGCAGTTTGAAAGATATAAACAAGTACATAGTTATAATAGACTTCTTAAAATTGAAGTAATAAATTAACTTTAAAACGTTTATCGTTTTCACCAAGGCATTTGGGAAAAGGGAAGAGTTGAATTTTTTTTTATGAATTAAGCATATAAATAAATAAAATACCACTACAGTTACCGTTAGTTCATATTTTTTTAATATTTTCGTATGTTGTAATATTTGTTTCTTTTTTTTATCTGAATAAAGTTGATACTTAATCTTCCATCGTTTTATAATAAAGATGATGGATATGTAATAAAATTTGCATATTTCTCTAGGAGTACGGCGAATGGATAAATAACATTTGGATTATATCTGCTAGTAAAATAAGTGTCTACGTAAATTATGTTTGGGCCAATAAATAATTAACAGGCCAAGGAGTAAACTGTAGTAAATAAAGAAAGAGGAGAAGAAGAAGAGAAGAAAGAGAGAATTGTAGTTATTGCATATTTGTGACATTTTTTATTATTTCATATATTGATGTATATTATCATCGGCATCATCAATCCTTTACTGTCCCACTGCTGACCATGGATCTTAACGGATTAGGCCATGGACCACCACGCTGGCCAAGTGCGGATTCGTAGAATTACCATAACTTCGAGAATTTTTTAAAAAAACTTTCATATGTGTAGGTTTCCTCACGATGTTTTCCTTCTCCAAACTTCTTCTAACTACCAAAAATGAGTTTTTGCGTGCGGGATTCGAGCCATGGAGTCCCAGCATGAGAGGCCGGAATATTATTACAAGAATATCACTGTTCACTATTATGTATACACAACTTTCTTCTGATAATAACAGTATGTATTCAGACTTTACATACAAATATGTAACACGCTTTGCTAGAACAAGCATAGGAGAAACTACGTAATGAAGATTCATTATTGACCCCAATTATTAAAAGTTATATGTCCACTAATGAATGTATATGCTTTTATCTAAATATATATCTATATACATTATATTATAATTAACTTTAAAGTGAATACAATAATTAGCTGTTAAATTTTAATCCTAATAAATAATATAATAAAGTTAATTTTAATACTAGCAATGTTCTCGCAACTAAATCCAGCCATATTAAATCATATAATGTTTTATCATTCCTATTTAAACACTTTAAGTGTTAAAATAACGATTAAAAATCAGAAGATGTGCCTAACATGATATCACAAATTGATTGCAGAAACGATTTTTTTTCTTTTACAATGAATGCATTTATTTTTCTTTATAATGAATATGACTCAATACTCTATTATAATTAATTATAAATTTTGCATGCCTTAGTGAATTAATATTGGTTGGACACAAATAAAGTGTCAAACGAGTAGCAATTTGTTTTATTTGACAGTTTTGAGAGGTGGAAGTTGGCGGCCCTACATAAGTAAATAATGTAACTTATAATTTATTAATGTTCATGAAAATAAATATATTTACAATTATTGAATTTGTCGACAATTAAGTTGATAGGTGGTAGAATTACCGTTCGTCCGGAGAAGTACCACCGCTTTCCTCATAATTCGCTGTGAAGCAGTTTTTGTTTTTCGATAGTAGAGGTGCGGTTGCCGGACACACATATAACGAGACCGCCATCTTAATCCTCCAGACTAATGACGCATCTATATACGAGCCAAGATAGAAATTCAGTTTTGTTTGAGTTTGAATGTGTTTCCATGGGCTGCAATGACCACTTAACATCAGGTAGCCTGCACGCTCGTTTACTACTCTTTAAACATAAAAAACGAATATTACTGCTAACAAATCTACTGTCGGTTGTTCCAATTTCGTCATATGATCTGTTAATCTTCTTATTTATAGAATGCAAACCTAAAGGAGTCGGTACAAGTTTGCGTTTCGTATGTTTCAGCTATGTCTCAATATTAAAGCTTTAATATTATTTCTGGCGATTCTTTAACATGTTCACACTTCATAAATATGACAAGCTATTCGTCATAATGTTTACAGAAAATTTATTTTCGTCCACTGATTGTCGGCGTTCAGTACCTTTTTAACAATTTTATATTGAGTGAAGTGACCTGCACGATACAGTTATTGCACTGAAAGTAAAATTGACAGGTTTTTACGTTTGAAGAGTAGCAAACGAGCGTGCAGGCCACCTGGTGTTAAGTGGTCACTGCAGCCCATTAACACCCACATCTAACCCACATCAAAGAAAATTGAAGTTCTCTCTGAGGTCGTACGTAGATGCATTACTACTCATGAGATCTAAAATGGTCTTCGCTGTAAGTGTGTCAGACAACCACACCTATCTAACCGAAACATAAAAACTGCGGCGGATTTTTAGAGCGGCGGCGGCACTTCCCCGGGCGAACTATAGCTCTACCACCTGTGAAAGTTTTTTTTCAAAACAAAATAGCCCCCGTAGACAGGTTAATCCCCGTCTATGGATTATCGATTTTCATGTACAAACGTTACATAATTTTGAATGACAAATTACTCTATATCACCGTAAACTCCTCTTTGTTTAATAGTTCCGCAAAATATATTCAGCCGTATCAAAGATTAACGTATTCAGATAAAAGTGCTTAAATTATTTCAATATGTTATAAATAAGCGATTATGCTTTAAAAAAAAGTTATTTTTAAATTATTTTTTATTATATGTAATATAAGATAGTTTGATGCAATGTTTTGTTAATGTTTACAAGCTGAGTCGAAAGGTGTCCCGCTATGGATTAGAATCTTTATACTTGTACAAATCCATTCACAAAACTAAAAATACATATCGTTATGCGCTATTAAGTTATACATATACATACATATACATATACTTTATACTTGTACAAATCCATATAATAATACATATCGTTATGCGCTATTAAGTTATACATAATACGTTATTACGTTATATAACGTTATAACGGACTTCATACTAATTAATACATTGTGCGTTATTATCATTGAATAGATAGTATTATTCTAGTTGTAGAGCTTGACTGAACTTTATCAAATTTTACTTCTATTTCTCATATTGTAGCAACATGACCTAGTATAGTGAGAACCATAAGTGAAATTGTTATCTGATGATAATGGGTTATAACCCATTTGGCGTAGTGGTAACCATACCGGTCGACCGCGTAGAGGACTCTAGGTTCTATTTTCGACCAGACAACCGTTTAAATGAATTTAGATTTCCGTTTTGGGTCTGAGTGTTTGTGTACTTATCTTTGTTTGCCCATTGCACCCATAGCACAGGAAATCGTAGTATGGGGATATGAGCGTAGAAAGCGTTTTTTTTATGGGTTGATACCCATTAGAGTCGTACTGCTGGGCTCAGGTCTTAAAATTAAAGGGGTTAAGCCACTTCACCGCACTGGTCAAGTGCAGATTGGTAGACTTTACCTGTGAAAACTTCTATGAAGAACTCTTAAGCATTTTTATTTTAACGATGTGTTCGTTCACCGACATTCAGTCCGAATATCGCGAGCGAACCTTTCAATGTGTAAATTCAGTTATTTTCAAACTCTGCACTTCACAAATTAACCAAATATATGGTGAACAGCTGTAATACTGTGCATTTAGGTTGACATAATGATAAGTTGGCAAACGTCAGTCCATTCCCGAGTGATTTTCGTTTTCAGTCAATGTATAACTAAAGGTGCGAATCAGTTAAACATTGCCAACAATCGCGAATCGTTTGGCGTCGCTGACGCGTGGTCGAGAACAGTGGATTTACTTTATTTTCGCGCGTGACTAATAGTGTTATTTGTGTATTTTTATTGGTACACGACATGTATTGGGTTACGTATGTTTAAAAAATGCAAACTCTATTCAAAGTTTCGTGTTCGAAACAGATTATTTGTTAACAGCATTTTATATAAAAAAAAAACTTTCAACACTTGTAGCCTTGCACTAGAACGCCCTGTATTGTGAGTGCCATGGGCACAACAAAGACGCGTACATAAACACCCAGACTCGGAACGGAAATCTAAATTCATTATTCTACCTGTCCGGGAATCGAAGTCGGAATCCGGGATTGGAAAACAGACCGTTACTGTTAAATTATTTCGTTAATAATGAATATAATATAACGTAACGATAACTTTGCACGCACGGTAACGGTAGTGTAAAAAAAAAATCAATACTTTACATTTACAGGCCCTCTTTACGGTTCATTATGTAGTAGATATTACATAAAAATAAGACAAGAGTCGAAGCGTCCACACAGGTATTATTGACAAATTCATTTAGTTTTTAGAATACGACAAAAGCAATATTTTTGTATGAGATCTCAGTTATTTTTAATTTTGTTTTTCTTCATGGGTAGTATTTAATTTTTAGTATATAGTTTCATTAAGATTCGGTCTGAAAACATTTAGCACGGGTTGGCAATTAACCTGTGTCTCCACCAACCCGCATTGGAGCAGCGTGGTGGAATATGCTCTAAGCCTTCCCCAGAGACCCTTGGGAAGAGACCGGTCCCCAGTAGTGGAACATTAAAAGGGTTGAAGCCACGCACACAACTTCCAATAAAGTTCTCTCTCCAAGAGCTCTGTTTCAAAACCGGCGATGCAGTGGTGTTGCAAACTTCCGATCGGGTGATCCATGGCGCTTGCGATAAGGCGCAAGGTTAAAATATAAAAAAAAATAACTGAATCCTCAACGTGGGACGATATCTTACCATTAAGCTATTGCTGATAAATGTAATAAAACCACTCACGGCTAAAGTTAAGATTGATGGAGGCGGCCACCTCGCCCATCTTATTCTTAGCTTTTACTTTGTACAGCCCCGCATCGGCCTCGACCACGTCATCCAGTTCCAGGACCACCAGGAACTTATTGTTGGCGATGCTCTGGATCCTGTGGAATAAAGAAATATATCAAGTTGGTATCACTTTTTGCTTTATAACCGGGATAGCAGATATACTTCAAACTCCATTTGATGGTAATTATCAGACATGCTTCTCTGCTTAGGATACAAACGACAATGCATTCCACAAAGCAAGTACGATTAGATAGGTAGTAGAACTATAGCTCGACTGGGGAAGTACCTCCACCGCCTTCGTAATCCGCTATAAAGCAATTCTTGTGTTTCGGTTGCAGAGGTGCGGTTGCCATGCAGTTCTTAAGAGTAGTAACGCATCTATATACGACCTTTGATATGACTTGTCTTATTTGAGGGGAGTGTCCATGGTCTGCAGTAACCATTAACATCGAGTGGTCTCCACGCTCGTTTGCTGTTCTTCTCATATAAAAAAAGATATTCTCCACAGTGCAATTGATGCTAATATGCACAGACCTTCAACAGAAATGCTTCATTGATCAGAATACAAAAGGCAATGCAGTTCGTATAGCAAGTAGTAACCGACATTGGGCATCTGTAGTGAACCGCGCATGATGCAGTTGAACATGAGGTTGGCCTCAGATGCGTTGCTTACCCTGAAGACTACTTTTTTTATATAAAATAACAAATTTTGAAGGTGGTAGAACTATAGTTCACCAGGGGAAGTACCACCGCCGCCCTCATAAACCGCCGTGAAGCAGTTTTTGTGTTTCGGTTGGAGAGGTGCGGTTGCCGGACACACAGCGAGGCGATCATCTTAGTCCTCAGGAGTAGTGACGCATCTATGTACGACCTCAGTCAGAAATTCAGTTTTGTTTGAGGATAAATTTAGGTGTCCATGGACTGCAGTGTCCACTTTACATCACCTCGTTTGCTACTCTGCGAACATAAAAAAAAATGACAACAACGGAGACAACAAAATAAAATAAACAACGGAGACAAAGAATTAAAATAGAATAAAATAAAATAAGCAAACACAACAAGGACAACACAACAAACACCCAGAAGCACACATGTGCGCTTGAAAACTAGCCACTAGAGGTCACTCGTCAACTCCCGACCGCGTCCGACGTTGCTTAACTTTGCAAATCGATTAGAACCTACGCGACCCGCGCTTTATATGGAGCAGTACTATGTTAAATTGTTTTACTTATTTATTATCCTTGTATATACATCATGGGATAACGCTATATCAAACGGTTCATAAAAAATAATAATGTATGTCTTGATGCACGTGAATTAAGTTTTAACTAATTTTACATTGATAATGTGGAGTGTAGTCGAATTTTTTGTATAATAATGTAACCGACAAATGGACTAAAATTCATGTTAGCGTCAATTATTTTAATTATGTTGGACAGCACTCTGATACTTTGACGGATAAAAAGCGCATGAAATTTTACGTAAAACTATATCAACGCTTATATGTGCATATGTCCATTAACAAGTTGACACAATAAATAACATCTATTGTTGCACCTATCGCGATCAGAAACAACAATGTAGTTACTTTGTAACTGTTAATTCCATTAGTATTTGAGCCGCGATAGCCTAGTGATAAGATTCCGTCCTCACAAACGGAAGGTCCGGGGTACGAATTCCGCAC
Source organism: Phareas burnsi (assembly GCA_018249415.1). Classification (NCBI taxonomy): domain Eukaryota; kingdom Metazoa; phylum Arthropoda; class Insecta; order Lepidoptera; family Hesperiidae; genus Phareas; species Phareas burnsi. The sequence goes on along the minus strand of DWKL01003098.1, from coordinate 5,283 downwards.
TCACGATTGTTCGAAGTTATGTGCGTATTAGCAATTATAATTCAACTCGGCTGGGCTATGTTCAGGAAACTACGGAATATCTTCTCATCTCAAATTCCATATTGCTTGAAGTCAAAAGTATTCGAACAGTATGCATTGCCGTTCGTGCCGGGACGGGCCGTGCCGTACCGTGCTGTGTCGTGCCGTACCGTGTCGTGCCGTGCCGTGCCGTGCCGTGCCGTGCCGTGCCGTGCCGTGCCGTGCCGTGCCGTGCCGTGCCGTGCCGTGTCGTGCCGTGCCGTGCCGTGCCGTGCCGTGCCGTGCCGTGCCGTGCCGTGTGAAGTTCAGAGGCACTGATCGAGCTATGGTTGGTATTTCGCCATGCGACACAATTCATAATGAAATCTGTAGACGAACTAAGCATAGCCGACATAGCTCCCAAAATTAGTAGGCTGAAGTGGTAATGGGCTGGCCATATCCCTGGGAGGACCGTGACCGTTGGGAAAAAAAAAATCTCGAATGGCGCCCACGTCATGAGGCCCAGGACCTATTGAAGTGGCGCTGATGAGGGGATGCCTATTTCCAGCAATGGACCCTCTCGTTTGTTACTCTGCTAACACAAAAAGCAAAACCACCACATCGCAATGTGCGACAAATCCCCTATCTTGTTTTAGATATTCAAATGCCGCGCGATCGATTGGCGCAATTAAGTAGGTATTGGTAATTTCAGTACAATGAGAGGCATAAACCTACGCATACATTAATTACAGACGTAATTAACTGTCGTTCTCTGCTATAGTGTAGTGAACCGTACTGCTTAGCAGGCTTTCGAAATTAGAAATGTCACTCAAATTATACATATATTGTTGTTTGTTTTTATGTGAATCACAAAAGCATTAACATTCATAAAAAGACTATATATCATACACCATCCTTCAAAAGTATTTAATCATCAACAGTGGCCTTACTGTCATCTGGCACCAACCCTTTTTGTGTCCCCTTGCTGGGCACGGAGCTCTTCCCACAACTAGAAAAGGCCTAGAGCATACTCCGCCACGCTGCTCCAATGCGGATTCACGGAGATACGGGTTAGTGAACTCTTAGTTAGCCAACTCTTGTCGAATGTTCTCAAACCGCCCACAAGCCCTCCGACAAGGTTTAACGATTGCTATCTAATGACAACGACCGGGACTGACAGCTTTACGTGCCTTCAGAAGCGTGACAGCGCACATGAAATGTAGCCACTAGCGGTCACCCATCCAACGTCCGACCGCGCCCGACGTTGCTTACCTTCGTTGATCGGTTACGATCTACGCAACCCGCAGGATCATGCGCGCTTCCTCTTTACTCTTATCTATTAGCAATTAATACTAACATAAATATGTATCACCATCACCATCACCATCAACTCATTAATACCCTTCGGCTAGGCATTAATCTCATTTCAGAATCAAAAGGGTTAAGAAGGCCTAACTTTCCACCTAGGCACCATGATAATCAAGTACAGATTGCTAGGCTTCACACACCAGCGACCTGTTTACGAAGAACTTTCAAGCACATCGACTCGACCACCTCAGTTCTCAGGAACAGTGACACATCTACGTACGACCTCAGTAGTCCATACGTACGTAGAACTTCAGTTCGGTTCGAGGTTAGGGATGGGTGTCCATGGGCTGCAGTGACCACTTAACATGAGGCGATCTGCACGCTCGTTTTCCCCTCTTCAAATATAAAAAAGCACGTAAGTTCCTTAACAATGTTTTCCTTTATCGTTTCTTTATTTTTCCGTTTTTAAATCAAGTGATAATTAATTTCTAATATGCACATAACTTCGAAAAATCGGGAATAAATGTAGGATTCGAACCCCGAATCCCCATCGTGAGCCCAATCTTACCATTAGTCTATCATCGCTTATGCTATGTTATGCTTAATATCATGTTACAAGTAATATATATATATTTACACTATAATCAGTAATGGAATGCCGGCCACCCACGGAAAAGGAGATGTATTTCTATATAGAGCTATATTGCCCATAGCATCCACAACACAGGAAATCCTACAGTGGGGGCTATGAGTGTAGAAATTGTGTGTGTGTCTGTGTGTGTGTGTGTGTAAAGCCACTACAGCTTGACGCACACAAGCCATACGGCTTTTACCCGGACTATATTCCCCATTTCTTGAAATTAAAGTTTAATTAAATTTAAATTACACAACATTTTTTAATGTTACGTGGTGGACTATGGAGCACAGACACCCTAAGATTCTGAGAGGAGATCCGTACCCAGCAATGAGAGATTAGATTGGTGTTGATAATGAAAGTCTATTAATTCTTTTTTTATGTTTGAAGAATAGCAAACGAGCGTGCAGGACACTTGATGTTAGGTGGTCACTGCAGCCCATGGACACCCACATCTAACCTCAAACAAAACTAAAGGCCTATTTGAGCTTGCATGTTAATGCGTTACTACTCCTGAGAACTAAGACGGTCGTCTCGTTATGTATCCGGCAGCCACACTTCTCAGGGACCGAAACACAAAAACTGTTTCATGACGGATACTAAGGACGGCGGTGTTACTTCTCTATATGAAATTAATTCTACCACCTATCAATTGTACACATAATAAGATGTGTAACGAAAGTAGCGACGATACATTTTTTTAACACATGAGGATATCTCATTTTACCTTAGAATGCATTAATTACTTTTATGCGTTGATATCTCCGTAACGTCATGGCGAATGATATAATGAATTAAAACAATAGTTTATACGTCCGTTTCATTGATCGATGACCCAGATTGATCCAGAAGATAACAGATTGCATAGTTAAACTATTGATAACCTCCAACCGTCCACTGTCAATTAATAACAGCAATATCAGCAGATTTCAGACAATAGTATATATCTTATCAAACACTGCTTATCAACTCTTTAATATAACAAATCCTGGAATCTAAAAAGCAAAGCTTGCAAAGGCAGAACTGACAAAGCTTGAGTATTATGATTTTTTACAGCACTGAAGTAGAAAATAAACATGTAAATACATGTTTTGATTTTATGCACTCCACCTATTGATAATTAGCTACAGCTGTCCCTGGATACGTATAATTAACTCCAAAAAGGGTCGAAGTCCTAGTTTGAAGCCTCGATTAACCTGCCTATACGCTTCATACCAAAACACACAATTTAATATTGTTGTTATAAGACAGAATTAATGAGTAATGAAAATAATACTCACATCAATGTAATATCATATTATATTTCCCATTTTCAGGTTAGCAAATACAATTATCAACCAGTTTTCCAAATGACCTCCCTCATTTCGCCATCTCATGTCCAATCTCGATGCCGCCATCTTTACTTCTTTTACTCATCTAGCTGTCAACCTTTTTATTCTTCTTTCTTTTTCAGCCAGTTATTTTGACACAGTTAAACACATATTTAATAAACAACCTCCTTTTATTTTTCACGGAAGATATAGTGTCCTTTAATAAATTATAAACCTAATATTATTCTGATGGTTAGGTTCCTGAATCGAACAATTAAGGGCTCTGCCATCTATAATTATATTTAGTAGAACTTGACCATGACAGAATAATTTACAGGATACAGGATAAAACTACATCATAACAATCAGAGAGTAACATCTATAGTGTTATATTTACATACAGAGCGCCACACTCTTCCATAGGACGCACGTACAAGAAGAAAACATAAACATACCACCACCAATTTGGTGCATACTGCATATCTTAAAATATATACCATCATACATATTGATCTTTGATCTTTAAATAACAGTAGATATTATTACTTTTCCGTGATCTTAATATATATTGCCACATCCACTGCTAAACATCGCGTACATGTCTCTTCCCAAATCTTTGGAATGGCTGGCCTCGCATTCAATCATCCAGTCTACAGTACATGAAAGGCATTTCACGCAAATATTTCTTAATCCTCAGGGTTATTCAAAGTGCAATCCCTTAAACAATTGTACGATTTAACGAAGTGTGTTTTATATTGAGATACTGTAAGTGACTGTGTTAACATGGTCAAAATTCAGTTAAGAAAATGAAAGAAAACAAAACGCATCCTTCTTTCGAACTCTAACATATTAATTCTCCAATGACTCAATCTAAATCACAAATCATGAATTTTAAATTATTTAAAAAATATTAATTATTAATAATTGACGTTAAAGTAGCAAAAATGCATTCAATCCATATGATGATTAATGGTCACTGCCGCCCATGGCCATCTGTAATCAACTCCAAATTTGAATGGGTCCCGTCTGAGATCGGGATTTTTCCCTTACCACAATCTTCAAACTAGAACACATTAACATAAGGCAATTATATAAACATAAGACGATAGTGAGTCTTATTTTAAATTACGAAAAGTTCCACTAACTTCAATTTAACGATTCCAACAATTTCGTTATGTAAATAAGCCACGCTATATTATTTCCACTGGATTCCTATCAATACTAGAATTTGAGGTATATATTTCGATGCTTTCAAATTCAATGATATTGGAAACATACCTGCAAACAAAACTAGGAAGGCAATGGCGTTCTATCCTTGAAGGAATTCGACGTATTTTTGAATCCTACGGATAAATTCGATCCGAATACCATCAGATCCCAAATATTCGAGATAGTTCACATTTTCAAGATAAGATACAGTTACTATACATAATATGAATGGTTACTGCATCCTATCTTAGATTGTATTTTTAATCGCTTTGTTATAATAGTATATGTAAAAAATATGGATATATTATGATAGTAACAGTAATTAATTTTCCATGCTAAATATTTTTATTTAAATCAAAATTTGTGTTGTTCACAGGTATACATGTAATTTATGTTCAAGCGCTCCAAGATTGAGTAGGCAAGCTGGACTTGTTAAAATAAACAATCAACTTATATTTTCGCCCACAGACTTCTTTTTAGCGCAGATTCTAAAATCTCACGAAATTAGTAAATAGTGTAATATATTAACAATAATACAACCAGAATTTCATCTTCAGGTGCTGGTATTAATTATGTAGCTCGATATGGACCATCACAATACAATAATATCCCCACCGCCGTTTAATAATTTTCCTATAACCAGCATTCGTTTTGTGCTCGAAGGGTTGAAGCCATTTTTAAATTGAAAAATCATAGCGTAACACACGGCCCGCGGTGGATACTGGTTGATAACATTCACTATGGATACATTTAAAAGGTGGTAGAACAATCGTTCGTCTGGGGAAGTACCACCGCCGCCCTCATAATCCGCCGTGAAGCAGTTGT
>DWKL01003097.1:0-11885 GCA_018249415.1 Phareas burnsi | reverse complement strand
TTGGCGACTCCTCTGGTGTTGCAAATGTCCATAGGCGACGGTGACCACTTCCCATCAGGTGGCCCGTCAGCCTTATCTTTAGATTTAGATATAAAAAAAAAATTAGAAATTACTTATCATAGATATAAGAGTTCTTTGTAAAGTTTTCGAAGGTGCGTGAAGTTTACCAACCCGCACTTGGTTAGCCTGGTGGACTAGGGTCCAACCTTCTCATTCTGAGAGGAGACTTCTGAGAGGATATTTCTAGGAAAAGTTGGCATAATATCTGGAAAATTGAGACTAGAAGTCTGTATATAGTTTGATGCAGTTTTTATGTCCGCCAGTTATACATATACAACACATATTACACATACACATATTTTGTATGTACTAGTGCTTGCAAAGCTCCATATATAGTTGTTTGAAATTATCCATTCCATCCCCCCTCTCCCTCCTCGTCCTCACGGATATATACAGAAATGCATGTGTAGCATTATCATAATAATATATATAAATAATGTATTTCCTAAATCGTAATCATAAATATAGCTATATCGGCAAAGTTTGCAATTATGTTATAACTCTTATTTTATTAACATCGGTAATCGTTGTTTTTTTCATTAAAGAGTAGCAAACGAGTATGTAGACCACCTACAGTTAAGTGGTCACTGCATGGACATCCACATCTAACCTTGAATAGGACTGAAGTCCTATCCGAGTTACATAGATGCGTTACTACTCTTGAGGATTAATATAGTTGCCTCACTGTAAGTACACCGGTCATCCGCTTATCTCCAACCGAAACAAGAATTCCTTAAAGGCGGATTGTGCTATAAATAATCTAAATTGATGTCACATTTTGTGTTATGTGTTAACCCATCAGATCAACTATCTGTAATCGAGCTCAGGATAAACGTTTTTAGCTGCATACGGGCTGAACCGATAAATTAACATCTGGTGACCTGAATGTCTATTTGCTACCGAACCGGCGTCACTCAGTCTCAGGGCTCTTCAGGACAAGCGCTGCTACAAATACAACTAATCCGAAATATGATAATTAAACTATATTATGAAATAAACTAGTTATCTGTGAATAGGTGATTCACTCTTTTATCTTATCAGTGCCAGTATTAAAATCCGGTAAAACCGCATAGAGCTCGAAATTTGAAATTGCATATTGTGGGAACCAAAATGTGGGAAAGGAGTCAAAACCGCAAATAGTCGTAAACCGCAAAATATCGCAATATTATATTGTCCCTTTTGTCTATCTCTATTGTTTAAACGATTTGACCTCTATAAAAGATCTCATAATCATAACTGTATTGTAAAAATGTGTGATGAATGACAAAGTATCACGCGGCAGGCGTCCGGTGTTCACGTGTTAATTTTTATTGCACGCACGTATCGTAAGCGAAACAGAGCGTTATGTGTGACCATAGACGAAGCAAAAGAATAGACTCCCATTACAGAGGATGCACTTTCTTTTCTAATCAGAACTGCCCTATGAATCCATCCATCTTTGGAAGTCTTTCGGATTTATCCATGCATCTTTAAGACTCTTTAGCCTTCAGAAGTCTATTGTTGGACACAGGTTTCCATAGAAAGAGTTTTGCCGTAGTTACCACACTTGGCTTTGTTTACTACCTCTACCAATAATTCCTTTGTAAGGAGACGGTACTGCATATCCTGGATTGAAGACCCTATTTATCTACCAGTGACCTTTACAAGGATAGAGGGAGTAGAATTTGTTTAAGCCTATTCTTGGCTTCTGCTTTTTTTCTGATCTAGTCACCGTCCAACCAATCATGCCGGCGAATCCAGTATGAAAAAAGATTATTCGGAATCTATACCATTACCTTATCTATGGTTATTAGTCACGATTATTTTGCATCTGTCACCTCTTAATAGCAAATATTTCCTGTTATTCTTTTCTCGCTGGCGTAGCCAAGGATCTATTCGGCAAATATCCGTGTGAGATCAAATATTGTTTATCGGATCGGTTCACATCCGTCTCATGATCATATGAATGTAACAAGAATGTTATGCTTCTCGCGAGGTGGCTACTACAACCCGTTGATCAATATGTAGCTCCAAAATAAGGCCTTAATTTTTAAGCGAACTTTTAGAGTTTTGTATTTTAGGGTTCGATACATAAAGGACAAAAATAATCCTAATAGAATAATTTTGTTATCTGTCTGTATGTCTGTCTGTTAAGACCCTTTTTTGAAGCATGGAAGTATCAATTTGAAAATAATATCAAATACTCAGGTCTGCAATCCTTTGGAGGTATGAAAAAACAAGCTTTTAAGTCAACGCAATCAAAAAATACGGCCGCTTCTGCCGCATATTTTGACACTCCCAAGGGAATCAAATCTATAGGGTCTCGTTGTCTTAAAATCATGAATTTTGGCAAAGAGCAATGTTATATAGCACAAGTCTTTACTTGTGCTATATAACATTGCTCTTTGCCTTTTTCTTTTTCTTTAAAAAGATCCGAAAACCGTAAATTTGAAGTTACATCACAAAAAAAAAAACCTGTACGGAATCCTCGTGCACAAGTCCGACTCGCACTTGACTGGTGTTTTTTTAATTATTGTGATAATAGGTGCTGGGATTCACAAATCCATAGGGACAGGAACTTCTATTGGACAAGGAGGTCAACATAGAATACAACTGTTCATATCTGGAATGCATTTGAAACACAATGGAATTTCATTAAATACTGAAGAAATATTAGAAAGTAAATAGTAGCCTGTAGTCGAAAGTATTTGAGAAATGTGTGTTGCCATTAATCTATGGAGCCAAAACTCGAAAGTTTTAATGTAGGCCTTATACGGACAAACTCACTCATCATGCTAGGGAGTGACGTTTATCATCATCATGTTTAACGATAGAACTTATGTTTGTTTAATAGGTGGTAGAAAGTGCAGTTCGAGGTACCACCGCCGCCCCATAATTCACTGAGAAGCAACTCTTCTGTTGCGTTGGAAAGATGCGGTTGCCGGGTAGACTTCCAGCGAGACGACCACCTTAATCCACAGGAGTAGTACCGCATCTACGAAAGACCTTAGATAGGATTTCAGTTCTATTTAAGATTAGATGTGAGTGTCCATGGGCTGCAGTGACCGCTTAACATCAGGTGACGTGAATGCTCGTTTACTACTCTTCGAACATAAAAAAGAATGATATTTTACTACGTGATAGAATTCGTAATAATCAAATTCGTGGATGAATTAGAGTATATATTGAAATATATGAATTGAAGTAGGTATTGATAAGAAGAAAAATTCTGCAAAAACTTGCCTATGAACAGACGCCTTCCGACGTGTAGACTAATGAGATAAAAGTTAAGAGGAGAATGCTGAATTCTGAGCGCGTAACTCAGCTCCGTGAGGGGCCATTTATGAATGCTGATGAATGGATAAAGGATTGTAGATAACGGAAGTGTCTAAAATTCGATTTCATCAATAAGTTCATTTGGCTCCACTATAAAATTAATCAATACTTATTGGCAATTATTTTTGGGCTAAATTATATCGTGTACAAATTCAAAAGTTAACTTTGAATAATTTTTCGTGAACTAAAATGTATTTCTTATTAAACGTTATAAAAATATTTGCAGGGTCCTACGGTTGATATTGTTATGCGAGACAATACCTGCTTGTCGTAGGCCTATTCTGCTTGACATGGTTACCTTTTCTCTCTCAAATTGGGAAGTGTGTTGTCAGTAGGATAGTAGGAATAGCTTCTTGTGAAAGTAGGTTAGTTCTTGTACTTCCACGTAACAATTGTAGGTGGAAGGCAGAAATACATAATGAAACTACGCTGTCGTATATTTAATTGTTCATTGAAGCCTGTCTTTCATTGACTTTCGTTATGGGCTAAGTAATAAAATCGTGATTGGCAGCCTAATTGGAAAATCTTCTGCATCTTCTAATGCAATCTGTACTTTCACCTGACTTTACAACATCTAATAGAGATTGAAATGAGATTGAGACTGTATGGATGTTACTTGGAACAGAAAAAAATCAGATATCAAAAATAAAAAATACTTTATTCCTTTAAAAATCTTTCAAATATCTATATTTGGTGTAACCTTTAATAAGTCGTGTGGTGTCCTAGAATAAGATAAGTTTCTCTGTTCACTCTTGACTTGACTAAAGGATTAAAGGATTAAATCCAGGAGATTGTAGTTTATTAGATAGTAGAAATATGGTTCATCCGAGAAGGTACCACCGCCGCCGTGAAGCAATTCTTGTTTCGGTTGGCGAAGTACGGTTGTCGGATACACTTGCAAATGAAGCAACCATCTTAGTCGCATCTATCAGGGGTAGTGACGCATCTAAGAACGACTTGTCATAGGATGTCAGCCTTATGTGAAGTTGGTAGGGATGCAGTTAGTCCATGGGCTGTAGTGACCAATTAACGTCAAATGACCTGCACATCCGTTTGCTGCTCTTCTCACATAAAAAAGACGGGCAGTATCGTTGAAGTTATTAATGCACTGTAGCCAGAAACACGTAGGTATACCCAAGCTCAACCCCCCTTGGGATTTTCATTTATCCATCAATGTTTTGAAGTTCACTACTTGACATAGGCCTTCCCTAATCGGTGCCATTCCAACCGGTCTTCTGCCTTTTGAATCTAACAGTTTCCCGGTGCCTTTTTCAAATCATCAGCTCAGCTTGTTGGAAAGCGACCTGTACTTCCTTTGCCCAGACGTGGTCGCCACCCAAGAATCTTTCTTCCTCAACGGTTATCGGTCCTCCGAGCGATGTGGCCAGCCTTTTATCACTTCAGTAAACTAATTTTGAGAGCTACATCGGTAAACTGTTCATTGACGGATTTTGTCATTACGAAATTGGGATTTTAAGTGTTCCCAATTTGAAAGTTTATATCCTGTGGCTTTAAATATAATAAATAATGCATGATGCGTATAGACTGTATATCGAATTGGTATAACGCCAATCAGTTGAGCCCCTTGTAACTTCAGCTGTGATTACATCATGCTGCCATTAATATCGTGCATCCATCAGTTTTCAAGAGAAGCTGAGGTCATCACTTGTAGCATTTATTCGTCTAGTCATGCGTTTATTACTAAATTGGATTATTTTTTGTATGTGTAATAATTTGCTGAATATCTATAAAAGTCATACATGGGAACCGTAGGCATTAGTGTGAATGCCAGACTGCTATCCTATTCATGTCCAATGTTGGGCAAAGGGTTCTCCCAAAAAATATGGAAGTCTTGTATCTACGTACGACCTAAGAAAGGGCGTCAGTTCTGTTTGAAATTGGATGTGGGTGTGCATGGGCTGCATGTGGTTACATCAGATGGTCTGCACGTTCATTTGCTACTCTACTAGGATAGGATATCTTGTTTGAGGTTATAAATGGATGTCCATGGGTTGCAGTGACCACTTACCATCAGGTCCCTTGCATGCTCGTTTGCTACTCTTCTCACATAAAAAAGCTGGTTATTATTTTTTGGTATCTTGCAAGTCATAAACAAATGCCTCAATTTTATTTTTGGTTTGTATAAATTGCAATTTTATTACCCACGCGTGTTAATATCCGAAAGCAATAGATATTTCTTCATGCTCTCGTGGGTAAGTATTGAGAAAGTTTTCTCATAATTACAAGGAAGACGCATTAGCATATATCGTGTGTGGTGCAGGAAATTGCAGTAAATAACTATACTAATTTGGAGACGAATTAATACAAAATTATGTATTCTTAATTATAGGATACACGCGATCGGAAATGAAGTGTCATCTATGATACTCTATTTAACTTGTTTATGACTTTTATATTAAAATAAAATACTGCAACCATTAAAGTTGTTATATTATATAAGTTAAAACACTTTTGATAAAATTATAATATAAGCAAGTTATATTAATTAATTATTTTATTAACATTGTGTCTATAATATTAAGTAAGTTTCAATAAAATATGTAACTAGGTACAATAGGAAATGGTGTTTAGTAAATTTTTGCTTCCAAATTTAAAAAAAGGAAAAATACAACGTCCATCCCTGAACATCATTTTGAAGGTTAGAATTTTTCGCGATTGAATATTTTTCTGCCTTATAACAGTGTAATCGTTGTTCCAGTTTGAAGAGTATAAGAAAAATTGAGCCATTCCAACTTAGTTCTCAGAAATAGCTACGTATCCATAGATCGACGTCAGATTTCTGCATTATTGGGGATCACTTTCAGATGTTTACGGGCGGCATTGGCCATAAAACACCGAAAAGACTGCAAATTAGTTTGCTGCTACATAAAAAACTTGAATATTAGACTAGAAATTAAAGCACTACGACTTTTTTCATGTGAGAAAAGGGGTAAACGAGCGTGCAGGCTACCTGATGTTAAGTGGGCACTGCAGCCCACGGGTACCCAAATATAACTTCCAATAAAACTGAATGCAAATCTAAGGTCGTACGTAGATGTGTTATTATATTTTTATTTTTATCCTGAGAAGAGTAGCAAACGAACGTGTAAGCCACCTGACATTAAGTGGGCACTGCAGCCCACGCTAGCTTTTTAAGTTACGGTAAAAAAAATCCAAAATTAGTACTACCTCATAACTAGACGCCATATGCAAGAGTTTGAGATGTCAAAAACATATTTTATATATTTTAGAACACTTTCAAATAGTGAAACTTTTAATTCGTATTTTATTGATTACGGACATCCCTAAATGTCGAAATCGGCTAGATGATAGATAGCGGCATTTTAACCTAAGAAATGTATTGTACAATACAATACAATTGTATTGTACAATAACAGCGGTGGCCAATATTTTTTCCACATTCAAATTGTAAATTTGAAATAATCGAAACTATTTTGAATTAAAAATGAGATGATTTTTTTTAATGTGAGACGAGTAGCAAACGAACATAAAAGCCACCTGATATTAAGTGGTCACTGCAGCCAACGGACACTCAGATATAATCCCAAATAGAACACAAACCCCTATTTGAGGTGACAAGTAAATGCATTACTACTCCTGAGGACTAAGATGGTCGCCTCGCTCTCAATAAACCCGGCAACCGCTTCTCTCCATCCGAAACACAAGAATCGTTTTATGGTGGATTATGGGGACAGCGGTGGTATCTTCCCGGACAAACTATGGTTCTATCACCTATTTATCTGTTATACTCCTACGTAGGTCAATCCGCAACCTTCGCGCACGCCGGGTATATAACTATGCGTAGTACGTAACAGGTTATAAATTGAACAGGGTGTCGGAAGCCGGACATGAAACCGTAATACAAGCGCATAAAGTGCATAGGCCACAAACAGAGTACGATATTTTATCCGATCAATACGTGGTAGGTGCACGCCTGCGGGCTAGATCTAGACCGGGCTATAGACAGTTAGATGCGCTGGAAATATCTCGCTTCAATCGCAGACTCCTGTCTGTTCAACTCAAAGCTAAATATTGTGAATTTATCGCGTATCTAATCGGTTGAGTCATCGTGTTTGAACGCAACAGTTGGTGCCGTGATTTTGATAAGCGAGTTTTAGATTCAAGTGTGGTTTGATAGTGATTGAAAAGTATTTGATTTTCGAGAAGGGGCTACTGACCTTCAGCGGGAGAGACGCAATTGGCAAATTTCCCTGTTTACAACGCACTATCGGTGTTCCCGTACCTACTTATTCGCTTTGTTTTATGCAAGCGTCCATCTAAAAATAATTTCGACGCTGCTGAGTGTTGATATGTAGTGCATTACCGACAGTCGAATCGTTGGCATCGGCGCGACCGCTAGCGTGTTGCTTTGTTACTGCGTTAATTGTTTACTAAACAAAATGCTAGTCAAGCTAGCTTTCTCGGTGACGCCGATGTCCTACCCCGATGTTGACATGTTGCGGGGGAAGGACATAGGGAATCTGGCGACGGAGTACGTCCACCCGAGGCGTTTGAAGCGAAATTTACCAACGCTGCCCGAGGATAACGAGTGTGGCATGGAAGTGAAGAAGTTTAACAAGCAAATGCACAAACGCAGGCGGCAAAGGCGGCAGTGTCTCCGGCTCCCGTCGCTCCCAGAACACGATGAGTGTTGAGCGTCATCAGTTTCGATGTAGTGTAGTGTTATATCCAGCCGTAAACGGCGATTTCTACGTGTTCTGTTCAAATGGGACCGTTATCTTCATTTCCCACTTTCCACTTACGATTCAGTGATCCGGGAACCAAATATAGTTTTACGTTTTTGTTTCTTGTAAATATGTTCCGTTTGATAGGTAAGTTTGGTCGGTTCGATAATCATTTAGGTTGGATCGCGGCAACTGTGTTGAAAAGCGTTATAATGTGTGCAGTAAACAATGATAAGTGTGTTGTGATTGAAAACGAGTCAAATGCATTAATTATTCAATTGCTTGCGTTTGAATCAAAACATGTTTATCATTAGTCTATATTTATGTCCTTAATTTCTTGCCTTCTAGTTAAGTATTATAGGTTTCTTGCAATAATTTTAGTTCCATATAACATTATGAGATAAATTTAGAATGAATATTTGTTAGAAATGTTTTAATTGTATGTTTTAATGCAGTCAATATGTTTAGTTATTAAATGAAGTTTAATTGTTTAGAATTTTGCAAGTTTAGTGAGTATGAACAACAACCAGAAAAATCATATCCGTTTTTAGCATACCAGTAACAGACCATATCGATTGTAAGTGACTGCGATAAACTTGGTACATGGTTCTTACAGTTACGAAATGAAATATTAATCTGTGTGTTATCTTAAACAAGAACCGATAAAGAGATAATATGTTTGATACCAAACTGTGTGATGCTAGAGTAATCGTTTACAATTTATATACATTAAATGCGTCTGTTTATTTTTATCTCACCACAAGTAGTGACCCTTCTAGCCTAATACACGTTATTTGAAAATAATTCGTTAAGATTAAACGGATACAATATATTTTATTAACCTTTGAGGGAATACTTAATATAATTCAATAACTCTTCGCATACTAATCAAGGATGGTTCTTTAAAAATCCGCTATAAAAAACAGTCTTTCTCAATAATCCTTTCCATAAAAGACTGTAAAGTCTTCTGTAAGAGAACTTCACTATTTGTTTATTCCGGATACGTATATATATTACCTGAAATCCGTAAAAGACTGTAAAGTCTTGTATGACAACTGGAATATATTCCGATTAAGAACTTCACTATTTATTTATTCCGAATACGTATATATATTACCTTAAATCCATAAAAAACTCTGTAAAGTCTTATATAACAACTGGAATCTATTCCGTGTGAGAACTTCACTATTTATTTATTCCGAATACGTATATATATTACCTGAAATCCATAAAAGACTCTGTAAAGTCTTGTATAACAATTGGAATCTATTCCGATTGAGAATTTCACCATTTATTTATTCCGAATAGGTATATTACCTGAAATTGTGTTAATCTACAGACCGTTATCAATTTATCATTGTATATTTTATTCCTCTGACGCGATAATAAAAATACTTTAAAACATTCGTTTATGTGTTAATGATCAGACTCAGTAGGTAAGGTCGTGTTGTCCCCGGTGAATGTCAGGGTCAATGTCGGTTGAACAGGTGAGGTTGAAACAAAATGAAATGGGTGAACTCGACCCTAAAAGCTATTCTAAGTCTACATCTAATTCTTGTTATTTTAATATATTATATTTTAAAGTAAAACCATAGTGTGAGGAGTTTGTTCGTACTTGAGCAATAGTTTATTTTACTCGTTATTTAAGTAAGTTTAGGTAAAACCGACTTGTTTGTTTGAATTAAATGATTGTCAATCACTAACCTGCTTGTAGAGATATATTATCTACGGATTAACTTTAGAGGCGACGGTGAAACCGAAATAACAGCTACTTTTCGAGCACACTTATGCCCGTATTTATATAGAAGTAATTACTTGTTGTTTGTACTTTCTTGGTAACGTCATCACTGTCACTTGATAAAGTCGTTATTGATTTGATTGCTTGGGATTCTAACTTTTGACAGCGTTACTTTCAAGGAATTGCTGAATTATTATATCAAATAAAAATGGGTCCTTAAGTATGGATTTTTGCTTAAGTACTCACTTTTACTTCTTTATAATTACGAGTATTATAACGAGGTGACCATCTTAGCTCTCAGGAGTGACGTATCTACGTCGACCTCAGACAGGACTTCTGTTTCGTTTGAGGTTGGATATGGTATGGTTGGATATGGGTGTACATGGGCTGCAATGACCACTTAACATTAGATGGCCAGCACGCTCGTTTGCTACTCTTCAAACATAAATAATAATAATAAAATTAGCGATGTTTTAATAGATTTCTGATTATTTTAGCAATAAGTTTTAAGCCAATCAAGATCTGTTGGAAATCGTGTTATAAATGAAAGTTCCACATTTATATGTATTTAGGGTCCAAATCAAAATCAAGTTTCCTTATAAACTACTATTTTATACATAGCCGTGAACAATCGTTGCATGCGTTAAAAACAATAATTTATTTAATATGAATTTGTATGTGAATTTTAAAACTAAATTACGTATTACTAGCAGATGTTTTAAGTATTAGCAAACTTATTTAGTCTCGTGAGACAACACGAAGCGTTCCATCTTAGTCCACAGGGATCCACGCATGTATCAACCACTTCAAGGACTCCTAAGTCATTTGGGGTTGTTGATACGAGCCGACGGGCTGGATTTACCACTAATGACCAGCTCACCGCTTTGCTATTTTAATAAAAATATAATAACTATTACGATACGGTATGTCGATTTTTATTTCTCAGTACGAATTATCTATTTATACCGGTTTTTGAGATTTAAATGGCTCAACATTTTCATTATATTTCATGTAAACGTTTATAAAGTATTATTGCTATCATACTTTCGAATTCGTATCAACTTTGACATAGAATTATTTGGAAACTTCAGAATAGATTTGTAATTTATATAATCTGTATACTATGTTAATGTATGTGTAGGAAAAAGATTTTCGATGTTACCTATGATTAAAGATATTGTATGCGTTTAGAATGCCAGGTTTGTGGAAAAGATAAATAAATGCTTACTAATACTGGAAGTATTAGTAGGCATTTATTTAACTTTGTAGAGAAGTTTAGAAGCGGCCTCTATCCTCTGTATCCTGTCTAAAGGAGGCCTCTGTCCAGCAGACGCTTATGGGTGGACTTGAAACGCGTTTGACACACAAATAAATTCAGTTTCCGCGATGTTTAGTCAACAAGTTGAATCTAGACCCATATAATATCTTTGCCTGTGATATATTTAAGTAGTTAAAATATATAGCTCATCACTTGTTATTGATGTTGTGAATTTACTTAACATATTATCTTAATGTTTTTCATATTATACCTACCTATATACATACAGTGTAATTAAATAATAATAGATTTTATTATTAATAACGGATGAGACATAATATAGTCTTGACGTCGTATTTAAATTTTAGAGGCGTTAGTCTTATATTCGGTGTATGAGAATAAATATAATTTTAATTCTTGAAATACTAAACCACAAAGAGTTTTAAGACCTTTTAAATTTCATCCTGATTCGGTCTATTGAAGAATTTAGTTATCATGATCTTCATCATCAACCAAATGCTGTCCCACTTCTGGGTATGCGTTTCCTCTCAGAATGAGAGATTGGGCCATATTGACCACGCTTGCTAAGTGAGGATTTGTAGACTACACATCTTCGAGAACTTTACAAACAACTTTAAAAAATTGTTTTAGAGCGAAACAAAAGATTTGAAGGAAACCAAATAACTTTTCTTATGTTTTATTGTCTTTGTTTATTTTTATTAATAATTCTCTGGAAGAATTGACGAGATTTCGCGGAGCTTTTCGGATTTTGGCCGGATGGAATTGAGGAAGAAAATTAGTAGGAATT
>DWKL01003096.1:0-11885 GCA_018249415.1 Phareas burnsi | reverse complement strand
TTTCGTAGAGTCAAACTGCCCAAAACTGCCGTCAGTGCGACCGTCGTAGAGCACAGCGACGCGACGAATGCCTTGCCCTCGTGGCATCCGTACCTCGTGCCGGGCGGGTACGATACGTGCGCTGTTTGCACGTGCGAGTTTCCCACGCGGCAAGTGCGCTGCCCGCGCGTGCGCTGTCCGCCGCTGCGTTGCGCGGAACGAGACGCGTACCGACCCGACAAGAAGTCCTGCTGTCGTGTTTGCCCTGAGGTTAGTCGAGAGCCAAGTTAGCGTTTTGGTTTTACTAGTCTTTATATAAATCTCTATTCATACGTCGAGAGACACTTATCGGCCCGATAAAAAGTCCGGGTATGTGTTTCTCTTGAGGAAGTTCTAATTTGGGGTTTTGAAAGAAATTTATAGTTTTAGTAGTATCCATGCAAAGATTTACTTACAAGTCGACAAGAGAAAAGCTTATCGACTTGATAAAAAGTCCTACTATCTTGTTTGTCTTAAGGTTAATAATATTTTCTTATTTTAAAATAGTATCTAATTCTACTAGTCTCAAAAAGTTTTACATATATAAACCATGTTGTCTTTTGAAGTTAGTATTCTGTAGTTGCTACCTTATCTATGATTCGTCTTTAAGTAGGAATTGTTTTATTTAGGCTATGATTAACTAAATTTTTCATATATTTATCCCTCGACATAAGTAGCAGCGAAACTCGGCAATTTATAGTGGCCATGTTTTCATGCGTTTGTTGTACCTTATTTTAGGTGAAGACTAAAAAGACGGAAGAGGAGACCCCTAAAGACCAGGGAGCGCCGCGCACGGCAGAGGAGATCCTGGCGGAGGGAGGATGCAGGTTCCCCGACGGGCCGCTGCCTAACGGCAAAGAAGTGCATCCATCCATACACTCGCACGGCGAACAGAGATGCGTCACTTGTAGATGCAAAGTAGGTTTTTCATTTCGTAATAATCTTACTTAGTTGGACATCGTAAGTAAATTCAGGGTTTTCATAATTTTCCAGTTTAAAAAAATCCTAGAAAATTGCAATTTTACGGTTTTCATAATATTCCGGTAACATATAAAAGATAACATGAATAAGGATAATGATATGAAATAAGGATAATGATGAATTAAGAAATGTGGAAATCTTGTAGAGGAATTATAAAACAAAAGACAAGGAGAACAATGTGCAATGGTCGTTTACATCTTCAAGTGGAATGCAAGATGTGTTATATTCATATCCATATAAATTGGGAAGAGAGATGTTAATATTTGTTGCCAGGGGTGTAATACATCATGCATAGGTTTAATTTTCTAGTTGTGTAATCTTAATATTTGGGAATTTGTAAAAGTTATCCACATAGAGCTTTGATTTGCGCCCCTTTGCCGCCTCTTGCCTTTGATTTATAAATAACTAGACTTCTAATAAAAGAAATATATTTTCTTATATCATTTATTTATTAGTCAAATAGATCGTACGTAAAACCACGTTTACGATAGATTTGATTTTAAGGGGCCCCGCTGTGCACTCAGTCAATCATACTCTATGTCATAATATCAGTCTATGTTAGACTATCTATAGAGTTATGTACGGTCCCCCCTTTTGTAAATCAACAAATGACTGAATAAATGTGTAAAAGAAATAATTAATAAATAAAGAACAGAATGATAGATTGAAATAATGAACAAATGATTGAAAGAATATATATAAGATAAATAAATAAATTAATGTTTGCCTTATTGTGTAACAGTTAGTATCGTGTTTATACAGGACGGTGAAGTGACTTGCATCCGTAAACGCTGCGGGCGAGCGGCGTGCGCACGGCGACGGCGCGGAGACGGCTGCTGCGCATGCGCGCGCCACCGCCGCCAACGCGCGCCACCCCCGCCTAGCTGAGCCCGGGGACCAGTGCACCAGTGTATGGCGACCTGCGAAATACGCCACGCCATAAACCGATACTAGCGGATAGAGCAATCCACGTTCCTGTGACGCAGGCCTCGGGGCCTGAAGTTAACGTGATACTGCTTCGCGGATTACTGAAAGTATCTCAAAAAGCTCTATCAACCGATGGCATTTCCATACGCTGTCAACGTCACATTTAAATAACGAGGGTAGTCTGCGTAATGAAAACCATAAATCGAGGGGGTGTTTTGTTACGTTTGGCGTTGCTGTCGATTACTACGGAACTACGAATCGATAATATAGATATCGCCAAACTTTATGGCCTCTTAAAAGTTTATACTCTGTGACAGTGAGTCTTCTCCTATTTCTCAGAGAAGTCATAAAGTTTGTCGCAAATAACGTTCCACGCTAATATCGATAGCTGCGGACATGTAAATTGAGCTTTAGAGTTACTACGGAAATGTGATTCTGTACTTTTTATACGCTAGTATCGGGTCTTTAGAAGCACAAACCGATAATATTTGATACGCTTTACGTAACTTTGTTATTCGGGAAGTATTAAACGGTGACTATCTACATCCAAACGGATATGCAATTGGTTTCGCAAGTGAAATATTTTTATTTTCGCTAAGTAGGTAATTAATTAAGTTTGTCATTGCACGCCTAAATAACGGATAGACGAAGTTCAATTTGAGATCCAAAAGACGAGTCTGGTCTGTTCCTTTTACAAAAGTTATTAATTACAATTTAATCGTAAATATTATTAGAAGTGTTTTTACTTTTAGTCTATAAGAATCATCAATGAGTTTCACTTGTCTTAAAATATGTTGAAAGATAAAAGATAACAAATCACCGTTTATGTACATTTCGGTTAGATATTTAACTTACATTACATAAGAACCGAGAAGATTATTCGTTTAAATCACATGTTTTTATTCGGCAAAGTTCTTCATAAGTATACAAGGAAATAAGCGTATTATGTCAAGTATTATCGGGGACTGTCTATTCGTGGCTGCGTGGATGAAGATTCGTCAGTCTTCGCCATCTCGTCTTCGTCTCGCCATATATTGTAGTTGTACTGTACTGCGCCGGACCCCGTCTATATCCCAGACTGCTATAGGCTAAGTGAGTGAACGCTAGAACTAGCGGTGTGCGATTGTGAATGAATGATACTAACGAAATCATTCGATTGTGAGAATATCTCGATTATGAGCATTAGTAATTACTAAGGAATGAAATGAATGATAGATAAGCGTTGCCCAGCTGAGCACGCCGCCGCGCCACTCCGGACACAGTATTATGCGGTTGCCGCAAAAAATCATGATGTATCCGAGGATCCGTTCCAACGTGATGCACGATGCTTAACGAGCGTACAAGCAACTTAAAGATTCATTCTTTCTATAATCAATTATTAAATATCACAAACAAAAAACTTTTACATTAGTGTATTATGATTCAATTATTTATTTGGACATTCTGAATGTGTGCATTCATCAACAAATTATACAGTCTTGTCCTTTAGAAATAACAATATTTACAATCTTGTCTGCATCGAAGGATATATATCAGAATGCAGTACACATGAGTTATAAAATCGTACCTAAGGCGCGCTACAGATGTGCGTTTTTCAAACGTGCACTGGTTTTGCATCATGCATCAGGCGTGGAAGGAATGCAAGGATGAATGGTGCGTACAGGGCTTTACAGCGCCGGACCCCCGTCTACACCCCAGACTGCTGTATGATAAGTGAGTGAATGCTACGATCCAGCGATGTGCGAATACGAATGATTGAACGACGGTAATGAAATCATTCACTTAATGACAACACTACTGAAATCAACATCAAACGTCAATTATTAAAATCAGGGCGATGATTTTGATAATATTTGAATATGTTTCCGTTGTTTATATTAAATGGATTGGGAAATAACGTTTTCGGAGTTTTGAGTTATCCTTTACGTAGCTCCATAAGTTTAGGTTAGTACGTTATTTGTATGCAGATCACTAATAATCGTACACCGCTGCTTCGTTCTATAGACTGATATATTTTTATGTACTCTTGCGATTCGAATGTGTCTAGTATTTAGTCGGCGGTGAGCGGCGGTCGGTCGCGCGAGGGCCCGGAGTTGAAGCAGCGGCTTCCCTGTATTATTCATTATTCGACGTGAATATTTACTTCCCACCGGTATTTTAATTGGTATTATGAGTCCCGAAATTTTATAGGCGCATTATGTTACCCGATACCGATCCGACTATAGTTTAGTTTAGTCGTACGGCGGCTCGATCGCTCGGGTAGGGAGTCAGGAATGGTGTGAGCGCGGTCGATGATGTTAAAGATGTGCCATATTTTCTTAATGTAAATAATAAATTATTACATTTAACTTTACTTATGTGCATATTTATTTACGATTCTAATGTATATTATTATGGGTTATTGCAAGTGTAGCTTGTGTCGGAACCATCACAAAAACTTGTATCGGCCGTTATTATTTGTGCATTTGCTTGTAGTTTTGTATATCTTTCTGTAATATCATATACGTTATATTTCTGTTTAGTAGGTGAGGTTTCAATGTATTTAAAGCCCTTAACGCACCATCCATCTGCGGTTTTATCCACACACGATTTGTGAAGGCAAATTGTTAATGAAGTCCAGACGTCGGTTCAGATTGTCAGCGGAATCGGATAGTGCGTAACGGGCTTAACCTGCCCGTGTATTGTAGAGACGGGCGTAAGCTTATGTAGTGTAATTTAACATAAGATTGAGGTAATACAACTGTCGGCCAGAACAGATATTATTTGTAAATAATCTTAATTTTGCCTATATTTATGAGTATAATATATTATGGAACGCGTATAATATTTTACGTTTTAAACGTTGTTAACTTTTATAAACTAAATATTGCGCAATATGCCGATATAAAGCTATTAGTTAAGTTAGATTATGTAAATTCGTGACTAGTTTTGTTTAATTACTAGGTAAACAGTTTTATAGTTACGTAATTAAGAAAGCTAGTCCAAATGTTTCGATGTGATGGAATTGGATGCCATGTAGCTAGGCATGGCATATTGCTACGCCAGGTATGTCCACTAGGTCACGTGATTGCCCCATTTCTATGTCACCGGCATTGCCATCTCTATAAAAAGTATTCCCAATGTAATATTAAATTGTTTAAATTGCTAAAAATTAACGAATATTATATATTTTTTAATTATTAATATTTGGTAGATTGGATAATACAATATCGCAAAAGGGAAGTCTATGTTTCACTTTTATATGGAAATATATTAATTATATCTAAATCGCCGTTAATATTGAACAAATGATATATACATATAATTAAGTTTCTTAATTTTGGCAATTATGTTGTAATTTTAATCATATTATGACGTGTTGGGTTCTATCGTGGGGAGAGCTGACTTTTAGACCGTGGCTAGACGTACGTCTGTCTTCATAAACTATATACATACTTTATCATAGCTGAGTAAAGTATTTCGTAGTAGCGACACGGATTTCTAGCGTCTTCAATTATTTCGTGAGACATTGCCAAAAAAATTTAAACTTTGTAAAATAAATTTTGTTTCTTGTTGTGGGTTCTAGTCCAACGGAATTGTGACTGTATCATAGTTATACTCACGTTATATTGGCACATATTATGTTTTTGTCGTAATGAGAATATTATTCGACTACTTGTATTGATATTGATAATTGATATTGATAATTATAATCAGGAGTTATCTTGGTTTTAGTTAGCGTCGTATAATCTAACAATAGAGTAATTACCTATGGCTTGCAAATAACATAACTAATAGCCATAAAGGATTCTATGAACTTGCTTATAATTGCATTGTTTTTCATTAATAGTTATTATACGTCACTCTGGGTCACTCCTCATGTACAAAATGGTATTTAATTTGATTATCAATTGAACATATCAATTTCGCAGTAATGCTTAGTTTTGACCAGTCAATAACTATAATGCAATGTAGCCTAAATTGTATGATAGTTGTTGACTGGTCAAAACCAGTCGATAATAACAATATATTATAGACCAATACAGTTTTAGTATGCAATAAATTACCGGTGAATTCTATAAATGTCTTTTTTTGTTTCCTTTTCGTTGAGCTTGGTAAGTGAAAACCGCAAATGTACCTTTATATTTTATTGAATTTTAAACTCAATATAGATATCTAAATCCATTAAATAAATGTTCAAAGGCCTGGATATATAACCCCGAACCCAGCTACGTAGCATGGTAATATAAATATAAAATAAAGATTCCATATAGATTCCATCTCGTAAGGAGGAAAAGTTCCATTATGATATAAGTATATTGTTATCCTATTGTATACGAGCTTCCCCTCTGGATTCCATTTGCCTAAATATTTGTTTGCAAAAAAATAATGACAACTAAAATAGTACAAAAATCATGCTCATCATCAACCCTTTACTCCCCTACTGTTGATAACGAGTCTCCTGTCAGTATGACAAGGGTTAGGTCATAGTCTAACAAGCTGGTCAAGTGCGGATTGTTAGACTTCACACACTGTTAATAATGATAATCATCCCACTATATACTTTAAATTTAAAATTATTATTCAAATTCTCTATTGTCCGTACAGGCAGGTTGAAACGATTTCGGGAAATTGTTTTAATTATTAATGTTTTGATGTTATCCAAATAAACTATATTACAGGTGTAGCCTTAAATTTTGTTAATATGTTACATACTTAATTTTTTAATAATATCACAGTAAGTGCATTTCAGTCAGTTTATTATTCAGGCATTTTATTACTATTGGCCAAAAAAAGTTCCACCATGGTGATATATTATCATTAAACCATACTAATATTATATATGTTAGCTCTGGTTGTTTATAACCTTTTTACTACTAAACTTATGAACTGATTTCGATAAGATTTTCGCAAGATAATTTGCACCCTGTAAAAACATGTAATGTATGTAGCTTACATTCTGTCTCAAAAATAGACCACTCCTTTTGAAAAGTAGCGAACGAGCGTGCATGCTACCTGATATTACGGTCACGGCAGCCTACGGACACCCTTAAAGCCTTATCTGGGGTTGTATGTAGATGCGTCACCAATGCTGACGATGAAGGTGGTCGTCTCGCTTGTAAGTGTAGTCGATAACCACACTTCTTCAACTGAAACATAAGATATTTTCACAGCACATTCTGATGTCGGCAATGGTACATCCTCGGACAAGCTATAGTTCTACCACCTATTAAATGGCCACCCACCTATGGTATAATATATATATTTTTTTATAACTAAACCTAACGATAAGGCTGACGGGCCACTTGATAGAAAGTGGTCACCGTCTCCTATGGACATTTACAACACCAGAGGAGTCGCCAATGCATCGCCGGCTTTGAAGGAGAACTCTTTTTGCACCTTTCTTGAAGAATCCCATGTCATACCGCGAATACCACAGGAGGAAGTTCGTTCCACATCTTGCACGTCCGCGGTAAAAAGGACCGCGAAAACCGGACCATGGAGAACCACCACGGGTCCAGTTGATGTGGATGGAACCTCGTCACATGGATCCATCCATCCACCTCATGAATTGATTGATTGATGAAAAAGTTTCATTCTGATTAGATATATATTAACATGATTGTTACGTGTATACAATATTATATAAACATAGTTACAATTATATCATAGTGAAGACTTCTTCAGAGCCTTCATGGTATTAAACATAGCGTTGGCGACGTCTTCGGCTACTTTCGTGGTGCTGTTGACACCCATGATACCAACACGCAGCGTCTTCCCCGCTGTGAGACCCAGACCGCCAAATATTAGGATGTTGTAGCTGAAACACAAAAATAGTTTTTAAAGAAAATGGAAAAATGATTGTATTTTACGCTTTCTTTTTAGTTATATTCATAAAATTTATATTCTGCATCTATCGGCTACATAAGTCACGTTTTAAACTTCGGCGAAATTGTTTTGATAATTTTTAGATTGTGACAACGAGTGTATATATAAAGGGGATGTATATAACTCATAACGTTAAGGGTGGTAAATCGCCATAATTAATTCTGTCTTTTCGATGAATACCGTTTGTTTTGCTGCACTAATAAGGCAGACTTTTTTGTAGGATCTTCTGCTTAAAGGTGGAGGCATCTGAGTATGTAGCCACTGGAGCTGATAAGTGTCTAAATCTAGTCGTGATTATCATAAACACTTTCTTGATTCATAGCCCCAATTTAGGCGTCGTGGATGCCATGGACACGTACCAAGACGAGTACACAAACACTCACAGCTAAAACAGAAAACCAAATTCTTAATTTAGATGTCTGTCTGACTAGGAATTGAATCCGGAACCTTCTGCGTGTCATACCAGAGCGATGACAGTTGTGCCACTTATTTCTGTTATTTACAGTAGTGTTAAACGCTACTGAGTTCTGATTTGAAGGGACAGATACCAACACCAGACTTTTCAAATTAGTATTTCAGGGTCATCGCATCTGTGGCTGACCACAGGTAAAACTTCAATCCTATTAAGGGTTGATTACTGAGGTCCTTGGGCGGCAGTGCCCACTATATCTGATGGACTACATGCTCGTTTGTTTCTTTTATGCTATAAAAAACTTACTTATCTCGCATGTATGTGACGAACTTTCCATAATCATATCCTTTCGGCAGTACAATCGTGGTAACGGTGACCAGCCTTTCCTCCGGTATCGGCACGAAGAATTGGAAGCCATACTCTGTGAGTTTTTTGTGCAGCAATGCGGTCGAAGCTGCGTGTCGAGCCCAGGATCTTGGCAGAGTTTCAATGCACACTTCTTTAAGACAGCAGCGAAGAGCCCACAGAAGAGGAGGACTCAATGTGTGATGGTAACTGAGAAGTAAACAAAACCAACGTTATCATCAACATCAAGCAACTACATTCGCATTATTGGCCACGGGTCTTCTCTTAAAATGAGAAAGTTTATGCCATAGCACACGACGTTGGCCGCTGATACATTGGCCACGACTTCTCCAGTGGTGCAAATGGCCATCGGTGACGGTGACTACTTTATATCAGACGGCCCGTTTACTTTATCGCTTGGTTAAGACATATATAAACAAAATGTTGACCAAGTGCGGTTTGATAGACTTGAACTCATAAGTATGTACCGATATTTCTTCAAGATAAATCGTGAGGAAGGGTCTCTCACGATTTTTCTTCATCGTAAAGGAAATGATAATTAATTTTGAATACTCACGTAATTTTGAAAAATCAGACACACATGTTTGATTTTTCTTGGGATTCAAACCTTGGAATCTCACACTTGGTGAGAAGCCGGAATATTAAAATTAAGAAAGTTCTTCAGTAGTTTAGGCTCAAGTGTGAGAGGCCGAATCTTACAATTAAGAAAGTTCTTCAGTAGTTTAATAGGTGGTAAAACTACAGTTCCACCGAGGAGGTACCACCGCCGTCTTCATAATCTTACAAGTCAGGCGACCATCGCAGCTCTCGGGAGTGGTGACGTATCTATGTACATTAAATAGGACTTCGAACCTGTTTGAAGTTAGACGTTGATATCCATGGGCTGCAGTGATCACTCGACATCAGGTAGCCTGTAGGCTCATTTGCTACACTTCTAACTCTCCTTATCTCTATTATTATTCATATTATTCACCTAAAATCAAAATAAAACGATACTTACAATCGAGTATTTCCATAACAGTTCCATTGCTTAGCCAATAACTTAATGTCGAAGTAGAATGGGGGCTCGTGTGTTCTGTTGTTTATCTTTGTTCTAGAACAAGAATAGGTTCGTCATTCGACCGAAAACAAGTGACAGAGCAAAAAAATAAATCGTCCAGGACGTGACGCAATTACAAGTAGACAGATTATGAGCAATAGAATGGTTTATGGGAGCAATTACAAATGTTTACTAATCATTTATATTAGCAACTTATTTGCATTATAAACGTAGTAATCGGACATGTGGTTCTGTTGATATTAAGATGTCGTTACTGTCATCTGTAATCAACTTCAAACAGAACAGGAATCCTTCGTAGCCGAATTCGGCACCAGATGGCTGCCTATCCCTTAAAACTAAGTTACAACTATTCTATTAAATAAGCTTGACTATCGTTAACATCTCAGCATTGCATACATCGAAATCTACTCTAGAATTAACGCTAGAATAAATCTCTGGAGTTAAGTAAGTTAAGTAAAGGTGTATATATACTATATTTCATTGAGTGTCCAGTCGCTAGGTTTAGTTATAAGAAAATACTTTACGACCTCGGTGAAGTATGCGTGGAAAGTGGGCTGTAAGCTAATTGGCTTGAACAAGCCTGCTACGTAATATGGCTTTGACATTACATCTATTAACCAACGTAATGCCAGTAAGTGTATGTTGTATATATTAAAAATAAATTGAATTGCTTAATTTGTTTTTAATTCGTAACTTTAAAGGATATCAATACGTCAGCTATACAAAAAGATTCACTAACTCGGCTCTGGAACTAAAGGCGACGGGCGAAATACCAGCTGGTCCGCTAAGAGCCTTTTGAGACGAAGAGTACACTCCATCAACCTTCCACTCGTCCATGTAGAATGGGACTCCTCCTAAAGATACCACTGTATCTACCAGTAATAGGACGTCATATCTGGAAGAAAGTTACAATAATTATATTTTTAATATTAATAATATTACCTTTCAATTAATTGTTCATGTCGTCAAATTTGCGTAAATTTGCGTAGTATGACAACAAGAACAGGAATCCTACCTAAAGTAATAGATGCATTGAGACCTTAAGTTGGACCTGCTCATATTGATATTAGTACCGCATCCTTCAAACTATTATCAAGCACACACCCACATTTGCCTTCGCCTACGAAGCGGTCGTGCCACCATAGTCGGACCACGAAGAGTTCTATTACCTATATATGTATAGAATATGATTTTTCCTACAGAATAATCATTTTCATCAACCCAATAATATTCCTATGCAGGGAACTGATCTCTCTGGAAGGAAGAAAAGGGTTAGGCCATAGCCTACCACGCTAGCCAAGTGCGGATTGGTAGACTTCACACACCTTCGACATCTTTACAAAAACTCTCAGACGTGTAGGTTTCCTCACGATGTTTTCCTCCACCGTTAAAGCAAGTGATAATTGATTTCTAACACAAACTAATATAACATAACATCGAAAACCAGGTGCGGGTGAGATTCATATCCCGGACACCTAGCATGAGAGGCCGGTATCTTAACCACTAGGCTATCACTGCTTATAATTACTGCTACAGAGTAATGCTAGGTGAAAACGGCACAACATGGGATTTCCATATAGGTGTGTTGTAAAGGTGTGGTACTGGTGGTGTGGTAGATGGTAATCGATCTACAAAGATAAGTAACAAGGCGGTCGGAAGTAGTTAAAATTGCATGCATATATCGGAGCTTTCGAGGGAACGTTAAACTGTCATGTTGATCCAAATTGTTATCATTGGATAGCGGATGTTAAACTGTATTAAAGGTATGTTGGGCCGTTTGAAAACATCCATAACAGTTTGACCACTAACACGTCTCTTTCTCCACGGCAATTAAGTAGTAGGCAGTAAGTGGAATAAATAGATTTATATCATTATAATTGATCCTTCATGGTGCCACCGCTGGGCGGGACATGTCTTCTAGTGAGAAGATCATAGTCCAATACACTGGCCAAGTACGGTTTGGTAGAGTTTACACATCTATAGAAAACATTATGAAGAACCTTTGGCATTTAAGTTTCCCCACTAAATTTTCGTTTACCGTAAATGATAATTAATTTCTAATACGAATATAACCAAAAAAAAATTAACTCTGAGAATCGAACCTCATGTCTTCAGAGTAAGAGGCTCAATTTCCTACCACTAAGTTACCGTTGCTTACGATTATTCGAACCCAAGGTCTTAGCAGTGATAGCCTAGTGGTTAAGATTCCGGCCTCTCAAGCTGAGTGGTCGGGGTTCGAACCCCGCACGCACC
>DWKL01003095.1:0-11885 GCA_018249415.1 Phareas burnsi | reverse complement strand
GGCAACCGCACCTCTCCAACCGAAACACAACAATTGCTTTACGGCGGATTATGAGGGCGGCGGTGGTACTTCCCCAGTGGAACGATTGTTCTACCACCTATAAAACTACTACTTACTACTACTTACTACTACTACTTACTACTTACTATTACTTACTACTTACTACTTACTACTACTTACTTACATCTTTAACTTTTTCTGTACTGCGGATATATTTTCCTCTTTTACGGTGTATATGTGGAAATCTTCCGTCGAATTTGTCGCAACCACCAGATGGAGCCAGTGACGCGTGAAATTGCGAACTTACGCATAAACAGCGTGTTGGGTTTTTCCTTTCTTACGTGATGAAGGTAAGTTCCTCTGTTACGAGGGGCCAGCAGTCGACCTGATTTTAAGTGGCTACTGCAGTGTATATATACTACCTCGTACATACAAAACATGGAACAGACATAATATGTAAAAAAAAAAAAATGGGGATGTCAACATATAATTTAGTCCAAGCAGTTCAATCTATGGTTTGAGTGCGTCAAGATATAAGGATTTTAGTCCATTCCTTTATACGTCTACATAGGTGTGAACTAATGGTACCAGTTCCAAATTCCATAGGATAGAAGTCCTGAAATTGACTTCGAATGTGATGCCACCCCTGAGGACTACGTTGGCATCGCTAACGTACAACGTACTAAAGCAGAATTTTTTTCTTGGTCAACTATTTTTTTTCGAACTATTATTACCTTTTATTCGGTAACCAATGACCTACGTACGACCGCTCTTCAGTTTTGTTTGAGGTTAGATTTGTGTCCATGGGCTGCACTGACCACGTAACGTATGGTGGCCAGCACGGTCGTTTGCTACTTCCTATTCATACATAATAAAGATGTTTCTCTACTAATAATCGCTCAATGCGCCTAAAGAACTATTCACTTCAAAAATTGCAACCTCAACCTTCATTTTGTTTTGTACCTTGCAGTTGCAATGAAGCTAGCATTTGATGCGCTAATGGTGGGCACTCGGACCGGAGCCATGTGGCGGACATTACTGCTCTTACATTGCGCCATAATCACTCCCTTGTCTGTTGTGTGTTACAGAGAGTTTCTTGTGGGATTACTAAACGGTTTGACGATTTTACAGAATAGCGAAGAACACTTATTCTGTATATTTATGGACGAGTGTTTGTAGTTGTGCTTCTTAAAATAGTGCAGATTATTATATGAAGTAAACAATAGGAATGTTTTGAAACTAAAAAATATAATTCAATTTATATGAAATTTAAATCGATTATGTGTTACATATCATGATAACGACCTGCGTGGCGCAGCGGTTACCGTACCGGTCTGATACACAGAGGGATCCGGGTACAATTCCCAGCCAGGCAAGAATAGCATAGAACGAGCATGGAGTCCACTTGATGATAAGTAGCCATTGCCAGTCATTGACATATCTAGTCAACCCCGATTAGAATTGAAGTCTTACCTATTCGGTCACAGATACCACACAGTGCTACCACAGGATGAAGTTAAAAGATCTCATGTAATAGGTCTCTCTTTTACGACACCTTTGAAACCAGAGCAGCGGCGCTACTGCTGCTATACGGCAGAAACAGGTCTGCTCGTGTAAAAGTCTACCAAGTGTAAACGTATATCTCTGTGTACGTGAAAATGTTGGTCCTTTGAGCTTCACAGATCCTAGTTTGGGTTGTTGTTTCTAAAAACAATGAGTGTACTCTGCGCTTAAAGCAAGACATGAGCTCTGCATTCATGCATGCGTTCCCTTTGCATATGCGATACATAGCATGCTTAGTTTTACACAAAGTGTAGCTAGCTTTCGGGTGCTTGAGAGCCTTTTGTGAAATAAGACAAAGAAACTTAAGAACAGTTGAAGGTGGAAATTCTTTGCAGTTTGAGTCAAGATTAATCAACACTTGAAATTTTTGATAAATTAAAATTTATCAATATATTTAATATTAACTTATAGCAATTAAGTAACAAACGAGCATGCAGTCCAGCTGATGATAAATGGTCACTGCCGCCCGTGGTCATCTGTAATCAACCCCAAACAAGACTGGACTTCTTCGCAGATATGTTGCCATTTCTCCTGTGTTCTGCCCTTCAAATCACAACAAAGTATTTGATACTATTATTGTGGTAGTGGCTCCATAGTAGAACCACGAAGGGTTTCCACGAAATTTCTAGAAAGGTTTCTAGGTTTCGAAAATATTATTGTCTGGTATCTCCTTGCGGCTATATCCTCATGCACATGCACTCTATTTTAATACAAGAAAAAAGATAGATATGTTTGGGATAAAAGGAGCAAAAAATAGTGATAGCCTAGACGTTAAGAACCTCTCCCGCTGGGTGCCACGGGTTCGAATCCCACATGTATCCCTAATTTTCCGAAGTTACGTACGTATTAGAAATTAATTATCACTTGCTTTACCGGTGAAGGAAAACTTCGTGAGGAAACATACATGTCTAAAAGTTCTTTGTAAATTTCTCGAAGGTGTATGATGTCTACCAATCCGCACTTGGCGAGCGTGGTGGCCTAATCCCTCTTTATCTAAGAGGAAACCCGTGCTGAGCAGTGAGACATTAATGGGTTGATGATGATGACCAATCCTACATCTAACCTCAAATTGGACTACAATCCTATTTGAGGTTAGGTGTGGGTGCCCATAGCCTGAACTGACCATTTAATATCAGGTAGTCTGTTCGGTTTTTTTGCTACTCTTCTCATATAAATAAAAACAAGAATTGCTTCGCTCCGGATTATGAGGGCGCAATATCAATGGAATCTCAGCAGACAAATCACTTTAAAATCGATGTAACATTTTCAACTGATCTACTTCGAACAATTTGGAAGTGTTCAACAGTCTTGTAAACTTTGTGGTCCGTGGGCGCCGTGCCGCTGAAACGCGAGCCTCGTACAATATCATTTGTCATTGCCCGTCTCTATTCCACTCACTGTAACCTGGATGTGTGAAAGAGATGGCTGGAAAGACAGGATTACGGAGGCATTGAAACTTTTTGGTTAGCCACAACGTTGTGAAACTCTACGTCATTGAGTGTTGGGTCCGGGTTGATTTGAATGAAAAGCGAAAGGGTTTGTTAAATTAGTAGTCTCATGTCTAATTTAAAAATGAAAACAAGCCTAATACTCTCTGGGTGTCAGGAAATCTACCTTAGTGTTACGGTTGTTATCACTTATTGTTTCAGCGACTATAGAAAGTTATAGAAAAGAATATCATCATCGTCGACCCATTAATGTCCCACCGCTGGACACAAGTCTCCTCTCAGAATGAGAAGGGTTAGGCCATAGGCCACGGTGGCCAAGTGCGGATTGGTAGACTTCACACACCTTCTAGAATTTGCAAAGAACTCTCGGATGTATAGGTTTCCTCACGATGTTTTCCTTCACCGATAAAGCAAGTGATAATTAATCTCTACGCATATAACATCGAAAAATTAGAGGTGCGTGCGGTGGTCGAACCCCGGCCACTCAGCTTGAGAGGCCGGAATCTTAACTACTAGGCTATCACTGCTCAGAAAATAATATATGTCGAGTTATTCTGTTGACGAAATTTATATTAATATTTTTGAGGCGAATATTTACATATATTTAAGCAGTTAATATTTAGTATCAGGTGTTACTTTGCGGATATCCGTTGGTGGTGTCATGTGTGGTGGTGTATATTTTAGCGCAGTGCTTGTGCACGTGTCTGTTGCATCTGTGGGAGAGAGGGCGGTGTACACTGCATGGTTTAGGAGAACATATACTGCAATACGTATTGGCCGCGGATTGTTGTGAAGTAGTTTTTGTCCTAACTTTATATATATGGGTGTTAAAGGCTTAAAAACGCTGCTAGACTAATAGCTCCAAACTAGGATTCCCTGTTGCAGTTATTGTTCAGTTGAACACCATGCACTATTACTATACAAAACCGAATAGAATTTGAAGACATTATTTAGATATTTACCTGACCAGGTATCGAACCTGGAACCTTTTGCACATTAGTTTTTGTGAATATCGGATATTACTAGCCTTTCTCTTCTGTCCTTTAAAACTGTATGTCAAACGTCCCGCCCGGGGGTTGTATACGACCCTCGTAATTATGTGACCCGCGATCTTCTACTCATATTTACATTCCTCTACATGTCAGTACATTCCATAACTCAGAGGACCCGGTCGCAATTAATCGAATTGCCATAACGAAAATCTGTAAAAGAAATCGCTCAAGGCAGTTAAAATAAATTTGTATTTCATAGTATTTTATTGTGAGTATGAATGAGAAAAGTTTAAAAAAATGTATCCAGGCCATAATACTAATAATAGCAAAGAAATTAAGCATATGTCACCCGGGCCACAATAACGAATCAATTGATACCTCATAAGTGAAAATGGGATAAGTATGTTAGACCCTACGGTGGAACACACGTAAACACAAAAATACGTAGATTACTAAAACATAACCCTTTCTTTTATCTTCGCCGGGTACAATACAAAATTGTTTCTGTCTTCACTAAATTCAAGCTAATTACCCTAGATACTTATGTGCACTGGATTTTTTGTTTATGCGAGTGGCAAAACAGATTCTTTTTTTGAGACGTTCCGTCTTAGTTCTCAGGAGCAGCAACTAATTTGTGATCGACATCATGCAGGACTTCTCTTCTTCTCTTTCTCTTCTATAGGGAGTTTGTTACAGATGTCTATTGGTCGCAGTGACTACTTAATTGGTGGGCTCCACGCTACTATGTATAACTTCAGGCAGGACTCTTGTCCTATTTAGATTTGGCGCCGAGTGTCAGTCCGTCCGAAATCCGTTTGCCCGTTTGCTAAAAAATACAGAATTTAAATTTGTAATGACGCAGAATATTTTTGTTTGTAAAGCAGAGAGTACGGCTGAAAACTAGAGAGTCAGGGCTTTTAGCGTGATAATTAAAAATGTGCGTCTGTGCCCAGCTCGCCAACGAATAGCTCGGCAAAGGGGAAGTGAGCGACTTTGAGTTAAAAGTGCTTAGTTTGAATGTGAGTGGACGGTTTCGTATAATACACTTAATTTAAATTGAGAACGCGGAAAAAACTTTGTAGTGAGGTTAAAGGATTATAAAAAGAAATTGCTAGTAATATGTAAGGCTCATAGACTGTTAAGCTATTGAGCTTGACCAAGTTAAGAGTACAATGACCTGGGTTAGAGATTTAGTTCGTTTAGTAGCGAATTTGTGGAGTGCAAGCAGTTATAGCTTAGTGATTAAGATTCCGGCCTCTGACATTGGGTGACCGAGGTTTGAATCCCGTACGCACTTCGTGATATTTTGAAGATATGTGCGTATTAGAAATTAATTATTACTTGCTTTAACGGTGTAAAAAAATATCTTTAGGAAACCTATACATCTGAGAGTTGTTTGTAAAGTTCGCGAAGACGTGTGAACTCTACCAATACCTCTCTCTACTGGGCCTACGTGGTATACTAAGACCTAATTCTTTTCATATTGAGAGAAGACCCAGCAATGGGACATTAATGGGTTGATGATGATGATGAAATGGTGAATTTAGATATTTATTTATTTATGACCTTATTTTATACCGTAAGGAGTAGAACAAAGGCGGCTTAATGGTAAAAGCATTCTCTGTCAGTCAAGCTTTAAGCTAAGGGTAAACATAGATGGTGGTATTAAAATATTAAATGAAATAAATTATTTAAAAAAAATGTTATATAACTGAATATACTATAAACAAAGCTATACATTTATTTATTACATATACATATAAACATAGATATTTATAACATACACGTAAATTAAAATCTTATCTCTAAAAAGGGGGAAGTAAGTTGTTTAAAAATTCTGTCTGCTACAGACCTTACGCAAATCATCGGGAGTTTGTCTCCGTGACCCACATTCATCCTTTTCTACGGTTTTTGTAACTTTACTGTGAAATTCTCTATTTTTGAGTGAGAATCAAAATTTTGTTCGGGCTTTTCCAAGATATATCTCTACTGGTAGTAATTTTAATTGTTTATCGAACTACTTTTTATTTGTACGATAACAAGACTGTTATCATGTAAATAAGTATATTGGACTTAAGCAATGGCAGTTATTTTTAAATTGCAAATAGACACTTCAATTTTATAAATTTTTATTGGTTCTGGCTCTGAAAACGTAGTGATCTTAAATCTACCCGATATTATGAAAAAATGTTTCTATTGCTAACCGTCGATCCTTCGGGCGTCCAAAGATTTCCCATCCTTATCTCGCAAACCTCTTA
Organism: Phareas burnsi; assembly: GCA_018249415.1. Taxonomy (NCBI): domain Eukaryota; kingdom Metazoa; phylum Arthropoda; class Insecta; order Lepidoptera; family Hesperiidae; genus Phareas; species Phareas burnsi. The sequence goes on along the minus strand of DWKL01003095.1, from coordinate 5,624 downwards.
ATCCCGGCTTAAATTGTACCAGTACTTTCTTCTCGGATCCCTCCTTCCAATAAACTAAGTTTCGTATTGGATTAGCCCGGGACTTTGGGCGTGCTTTTAGGGAAGGTTTTTCTAATAGCCCCTAATTCCGTCAAAGGGAAATTCCAAGGCACTTGGATTTTAACGGATTCTTAATAAAATAACGTAAAAAGTGTTGCCCTTAAGTCTACTGAAGCTTTCACTTTTGAAATCAAAACTTTCCAATTAGGAGGATTTTGAGTTCTCTGCTCTTGATGGAATGGAGTTAATTAGTAAGTAAATACTTTAAGGTATTGATCCTCAATAAGTTACCTGGAATTTTGTTGAAGAAGAGAATTCACACATCACAAACAAATACGTTAGAAAGGCATAGTGTTTAGACGTATGTTCGTTAGCAAAATATAAATTTATGCTCCTATTTATAAAGAAGTAAAAGTGACTACTTAATTAAAATTTACTTAAGGAACCATTTCTATTTTATACTTCAGTAATTGCTTAAAGTTAGCGCTGTCAAAAGTTAGAATTCCCATCCATTAAAATCGAATCAATGACGACTTTATCAAGTGAGTACAAAGCAACAAGTAATTCCTTCTTTATAAATACGGGCATAAGAGAGGTTCAAATAGCAATACACTTTTCTAAAGAAATAAGAAAGAGGTATTTATTTAGAAATGGTGGAGCAATATCTACAAAAGATAAATAAGTAATAATTTACCGGGTTGAAAATCAGCGTCCGCTCACCATTACATTGATAATCGTGTAGATGGCGCTAGCAGTCATGCTGTCATAATGTTATTTGGCTTAGAGGCTACTTTACTGATAATTTTCCACTATATATGTATTTTTATATAATAAAAATTAAAGTCGCTTTCCGCGTCTATGTGTTTGTGTTTACTGTTTCTAAAATACACTATTTATATTTTGATGTAAGTTTATCACGCCAGATAACATCTTTCGGAGGGATCTAATGTATAAATGTCAGTAAACTGGAATCTGGAATACAACTTGGCCTCTCTAAAGTAATGAATTTCATACACAAAGAAGATCTATCAGAATGATCTCTATCAGGCTAGGTGATATGTTAACTTTTAGCTACATTAGTTTTGTGCAGGCGAAGTCGCAAGTAACAACTATTATTATATATATAAGGAACGTGAACTAATCTGCTTTGGGGTACCATGGTATAGTAAGTCCAGCTATATTTAGAAAACGTTTCCCACAAGGATTAATTTGTTTCCAAAACTTTTTAATGCTATCAGTCGGATGTCAACCTGTCAATGGAGAGAGAAAGTAAGCAAGATCAAGGCGGACAGCCTTAACCTTGCTGACCTTCTGTCTCCATTGACAGGATCAGTCGGCTAAACCATTCGATAGTTGATGGATTTGTAAGCCGATTGAATGACGAAATTAATTGCTGCGTAAATATCACGGGGATCCTCTATTTGGAAACAGTTTAAATAGATTATTATTCACTTCGAATTTTGTGTAGACATCGAATTTTTATCGTAAATACTGTAGTAATTATGAATGAACTTCCTTCTGAGGTATTCCCGGAACGCTATAACATGGGGCTCTTCAAAAACGGTGCAGAAAGAGCTCTACTTCAAAGCCGGCGATGCATTGGCGACACCTCTGGTGTTGCAAATGTCCATAGACGACGGTGAGCACTTTCCATCAGTTGGCCCGTCTGCTTTATCGCTAGGTTAGGAAATAAAAAAAAAAGTAATATTTTCTAGAATTTTCCATCCTCAATGTTCCCGTAATGGCCTACTCATAAGTTGGTACATTTCAGGTTGTTAAAGGTAATAAATTCAAAGTTAGTCAGTGTACCGAGGCCCGGCCCCGGCCACCGCACCATTCAACTACGACACTTGTTCGTCACTTGTTGATACAGTTTTTGTTGAAGAAATTAGCCAGAGGTTTTTTTTTTGGATTTGTCAGGACTTCTAGCCCATAACTGGAGTCAGACGCCAACAGTGGGTTTATGATTTTAGACTCTGAAATAACTTATGGATTTAGGATTTTAGATTTAGAAGACATTTGTATGGCCAGGATTTTAGATTCTGAAAAAACTTGTGAGCTCACCATTTTAGATTCTATACAAACTGGTTTTTTTTCGGATGAGATGAAATTTGTGGGTTAACATTTTAGACTTATGTTCTCAAGAGATCTTCCACATACAATCATTTCAGCGATTTCAACCACTTCCACTACAATTTAGGCTATTATCACTAGTATTTTCCTACTCACAGCTCCACTAATCAACTTATATACATGTTGTTTGGCAGCTTTGACTTTGGTCTTTGTCATGATAATCATCTTAAGGCTACGGTATCAATATACGCTAGCACAAATTTATAAGCAAACTAAACGGTTTATCTCAAACCATTTGATGTATATAACCCAAGTAATAGACTTATCTACACATGTTTCCACAAGTTTTGTACATAATCAATCAAGAGTAAATCCTCTACGAGCGTGTGTTTGAGCGAAAATTGCTTTAGGTCTCGGTAAATTATGTATTTCTATATCAAATTGCTCTTGTACATTTGTACATAAATGCGTCGATTCTGTAGCTCGTTCGTGTGTACCGTGCGTGTTCGGTTGATTTACCTATCAAGTTTCAATGTTTACACTACTCTCCCGATGAACAGTAGTGTTTAACAAGCAATCACCTAATTGGGCACGCCGCGTCGTCACGTCACTGGAAATTCGGTAGTTTAGCGCTAAACCAAATATTATTGTATATTCTAAAGATCAATTCACTTCGACGCGTGTTAGTAACTTCTGTTAATTAAGATGTGTTTGCTTCGGCGTGTGAACACAACACAATTGTTTCAGATCTATAACTTTGATGTGCTTCGCTATTATATTACTACATGTTTGAAATGTTATTGACTATTTTTGTAGGTTGCGAAAGTGGTAAACGGGCGTGGAGGCCATCTGATGTTAAGTGGTCACTGCAGTCGACAAACGCCCACATCTTACCTCAACCAGGACTGCAGTCTTATCTGAAGTCGTACGTAAATATGTTACAATTCCTGAGGACTAAGATGCTTTTAAGTTTACTTGAAAGAAATAATAATTTATATGTTTCAAGCATGCATACAGATAAGTTAACTATAACAATATATATTTTCCTGCGTACTCTGCCAAAAAGCGGCGTAAAAATATTAAATGAACAGAGCAATAACCGCTAACAAAATATTAAATTGATAATAATTATAATATAAATTTAAATTGCAACCATATATGTCCAACCGAAACAAAAGAATTGCTTCACGGCGGATTGTGAGGGCGCCGGTGGTATCTCCCCGGACGGACTATAATTATATAATCTACTATGTATTATCTGTTGGTAATTCTGTTCACTTTTTATATTAAAGGTTTGTGGTCTTGTTAAGATATAACTTACAAATTATATATCCTTTATTTCAGTTGTCATCTTATTTGATTCATTATTATTTTTACAAGATTACCAAGACCGTAGCTGGACATGAGATAATTTAGACTGATTTTTTGGCCTATTATTTTATTAATACGAGTCAGTCATGATCATTTTGGTTTGTTGTTGTATTAACGCGATCAGTTCATGGACCTCTCACAATAGTCGCAGCCTTTTGTCGCCGGATAATCAACATTGGACCGCAAACAAAAGAGACTACCCATAGATTAGGCGTCGCCGATAAATCGAACACGCCCGACAAACGCCCGGGTGGAACTCGAGTCAGGGAGTCCCCACACTTATCGACACTGATCGGTTTCAATCGATGATGGATCACACTCACACATTAGTTATCCAGTGACAAATGGCTCAGCAATATACTTGCGTATCGTGACTATCGTGGTATTTTAGCCGTTTACTTAGGTGCAACACTTTTATGTCCCACTGTTGGATACGGGTCTCTCCCCAGACCTGGGGGAGGCTGGAAGCGTACTCCACCACAATGCTCCAATACCAATTGGATGGAAAACGGACAAGTGACCTATCCATTACGGATGTTTCCAAACCGCTCACATGGTCTCAGACAAGTTTTAACGACTGTTATCTAATAATATTCATCGGAATGGACAGTTTATTGTGTCCTCCGAAGCACGGAAGCGTGCATGAAACTTAGCCATTATGGGTCACTCATCCAGCTCCCGACTGCGCCTGACGATGCTTAACTTTGTAAATCGATTACAATCTACATAAGCCGTGAGGCCGTGCGCACTACTCGAACCTATTACAATGATACAATTAATCAATTAATATATATGCACGATCAATGAATTATTACAGCGTTTTAATACATAATTGTTATGTATATATACAATCTGTTTGTAAATTGTCGGATAAAGATTTTTCCTCATTATTGAAATGATTCAACGATTCCTGAAACACAGACCGTTTTCGACCGATTTGTTGCGATTTTACACCGATAAGTGAAGTGATCCCTTATACGGGGTACGTCTGACAGGTGGAATTTCATTATATCCGAACTTATCCCGCCGGCCTCGATAGCCGGGCGGTAATCGATACAGTAATGTAGATTACACATAAGCAAAGCTTTGCAGTCGGCCACTCTGGTATCATCTCTTGTTTGATTGCATTTCGCCCGAGCCTGTGTTGCATTATGAACGTTGAAGGTAACAATATTGACAGAATAGAAATTAAACAGATTGTTTTTGACGGTAATTTACTAAAACCTTTCTAGATAAATCATCAACCCATTAATGCTCCACTACTGGGCACGGGTCTTCCTCTCAGAATGAGAAGGGTTGGGTTATAGTCCACCACGCTGGCCAAATACGAATTGGTAGACTTCACACACCTTCAAGATCTTTGCAAAGAACTCAGATGTATAGGTATCCTCACGATGTTTTCCTTCACCGTTAAAGCAAGTGATAATTAATTTCTAATACGCACATAACTTCGAAAAATCAGAGATGCGTGGGGGTACGAAGCCGGATCTCTAGTGTAAGAGGTCGGAATCTTAAATACTAGACTATCACTGCTTCTAGATAAATGCTATTATACTATTTAAAAATATATTTATGTTACCTGCTATAATAATGTAACAAGCAAATTATTACTGGTTTTTCTATTTATCTCACTAATTTTTTCGTTCTTATCGCGATCATCATGAAGTCTCCAAATCCACGCATGTTCTACATATACACAGTTTAATATTCGTAGATGATAATTATTTCTGTGAAATATTGGCAATTAAAAAAACGCATATCGTGAGTACCCGTTACACGATTAAAAATAATTACAAACTAACTAAAGTAAATTAAACTGATAATTATCAATAAGCATTTCTCATCAATAATACATCACTAATTCATACATCACTCAACATGCACTACACCTATATATCACACATACATGCACCACACTTATTCATGTATACACAAACATACACTTTCCTCTCACAATGTCTCACATACTAATTTATCTTTTATATAACTTATATAACTGTAAATTATATTATATCCTGCTTGTTTGCTTATTCTAAAATTAAAATTATTGTCTCGGTGGATGAGCGAGGCACCCAGTAATACAGGTATTTAACCTAGTACAGGGGCCCTGGCAACTTGTTGATATGTAAAATATTTGATCA
>DWKL01003094.1:0-11886 GCA_018249415.1 Phareas burnsi | reverse complement strand
AATATTTTAATTTCAGATATGCCACAGATTCCAGTCTTGTGCATATAGAAGCAATCAGTGGCGGTATCGTGGGCGCTGTGATTCCATACAATTCTGTGTGGACAAGAGAATATTTGTTGTGGGATTTGGCTTATACGGATCGTCTAATGGAGCAGCTGACTACAATGTCAAGATTGAACTCAAGCGATTGGGAAGAGTGTTGGCAGAGAATAACACAAAGTTCTTTTCAGATGGATCAAGTAACACTTTCCATGTTTACTTTGAAAACCCAATACAAATTGAACCAGAATGCTTTTACACTGCTTCGGCCATCTTGGATGGAAGTGAATTAAGTTATTTTGGTCAAGAAGGTTTAAGTGAAGTGTATATGGGAACAGTGACATTCCAATTTCACTGTTCTTCTGAGAGCACAAATGGAACAGGAGTTCAAGGTGGCCAAATTCCTGAATTGATCTATTATGGTCCCACTGTAAATACTTCAATGGGCAACACAAACACTAATGAGGACTGACAAATGAGAAGATGACGTCCAATTAATTACTACTAAGTGTAGTATCTAATAAAAATATTTAGAACCTAAACAAAACTTAGAAATATCTCAAGTTAATATTTGAAACTTTACCATTCCCATAATAAATTATTACGTTGAATATGAAAATATCTTGTGAATATTGTTGAACTTGATAAAAGTTAAGTACCTTGAAGAATGTGATATGGGTGTTGTATAAAGCTCTCTATAAATTCATAGATCGTAGGGTGATATACATTATAAATAAAAATCCTTGAAAATAAATATGAATAGCTTAAAAATGTTTTTTATTTATAATAAATTTATTGCTTTACAACATCTATAATGAACATGATAAACAAAACCTTTGGATAGGAGAGCCAAGTATAAATAAAAAACGAGCAATGTCTTTCTGCCATAAAAATCAAAATTGAAAAAACAATGCAAATAAAATAAGCATGTTTGTATTTCAATTTTAAAAAAGGAGACTGAATTTAATATAAAGTCTTAAGTATCTGATAAGTTTGATATTCAACCTTTAAGACCATTCTATTCCTCAATTTAATTGCTAATAAAACTTATTAAATAATACAAGTCCATAGGTATTAATTGTCTTTACCCTGACTTGTTGATCTTTGACTTTGAAGATATTGCATCCTCTGCGCGCACTATCTCATTATATTTGAAATTGCATAGGGCTTAATTAAAAGGTTAAACAATTCTTCATAGTTCAAGTGCAGTGAGACCACCACACATTTTTGTCTAACAGTATAATGTATAAGACTGTTCTAGCCTAAAGAGTGGCAAGGCACATATACAGACATGAGACATGAATAGCAACATATGTATAATCAACTTCGAACAGGTCTCATTTCCTATTTTTATTCGGTTACATTTGTCCATTGTGGGTAATAACTATTTATTTACAACTTCCAGTAGCTATAAAAAAGTTAACGACATTTAATATATTCATAAGGACACTTGCCAAGTTTGCGATTAAGAACTGTTATTTTATTAACAATTGATTTTACTAGTAACCATTGGAATAAATTATGCGATGGATACTTATATATTTTTAATTTTAGGCTCAGACAAACACTGCTTTATGCTTCGAAATTATGTTCTCATCTAAGTGATTGTTATCTTTTTTGAGAAAAATAAATACTTTAAACCTAAAGACTTGGGTTTTGTCAAACTGGTCTATTGGAAGAAATTAGTTACAGAAATAAGTAGCACCTTTATACAGTCTCTTTTTTCTTTGTTTCTTATTTGTGCATACACGCCAAAATAAATAAATAATATTAATGTAAATATATGCACTTACCTGTGGGAGGAATATTAATGCATAGTGCTCGTGACAGCCTGTAATATGCTCGTCCAAGTTGGTAACAGCATATCTGTTGAGCATCACTAATATCTATTAGGAGGTCTGTACAACCAGTTAAGAAATTCATTTTACTAACAAAACAACATACATATTTTTTTCTTAATTAATAATTGAATTATGATGATAGTAATGGAGCAATGACTTGATTCTGATTTTGTTGAATTGGAATCAATATACCAAATTAGGGATTCCAAGCATAGTCAAGTCTCACATGGATGACTGTTAGTGGACAAAAAATGAAGGGTTCTGTGGTTTAGAAGAGCAGTAAAAGGAGAGCATTCAGCAGATGGTCCAGGTTTATATAACAAATAAAAATGAATTATACCTTGTCAGTAATCTTCAGACAAACAGCAACATCTGATAGTTTGATTGGTAATTGCTAGTGCCTCCAGAATAGAACTATAAAGAGTTGCCAAATTTCAAAACCACCTTTATCTGTATAATATAATTCACCTATCTATGTAAGTCACTTCAAACCTCATTGTCACGGAAAACAATTTGGTGAACCAGTCATAATGAAGAAATGCAAATAGATTTCTGAAAATAACATTAATTTATACCATCAAAAGGATACGGGCTGTGCCTTCAGTTCTGCATGTCATATACACACATGCTGCTTGAGTAAGGTTTGCAGGTCGACCTATAGTAAGATGTCGTGACAGTGCCATCTTGAAGAAATTGCATGCTATGTCAATGCACTGCTGATTGAGCCGCAGCTGCTGGCATAGTAAAGTGATGCCATCTCTTGCTTTCCTCAAAGTTACTTCTCTAGATTCTAGTCCAATGCCTGCATTGAATGCTGAAACACACCATTATCAATACATAACTTCCATTTTTAATATCTAAAGTATGCAGTGCACATAACACCGGAATATAATAATAACACCTGTATGCTGCCAAATTTCAGGATTCTAAATTCACAATTACATATATTTATAAAATAATAATAGCAAGATATTAGACTTATAAGGGTAAGGAAGACTGAAATAATTTAAAGTACAATTTATGTTTGTTTGTAACTTTACTACCACTTTCCAAAATTTCCTTGCTATAGTGAAATTTCTAAAAATATGCATTTGAATTCAAGAAGGAACTGTACAATGTACACCACTTATTTTATCATTTATCACTTGCTTCATTCTAAGAGGATAGGTTTTTTAGCAGTGGAACAGTAATGTGTCAATAAAGATATGCTCCCTAATAATCAACCAATTACTGTCTTACTGCTGGGTACAGATCTCCTTCCAGGATGAGAAAGGGGTAGGCCATAGCCACCATGCTGGCTAAATGTGAATTGGTAGAATTCACCTTCGAAAACACACCTTCAAAAACTTTACAGAGAACTTTCATGTCTGTAGTTTTGCTCACAATGTTTTTCTTCACCTTTAAAGCAAGTGATAATCATTTTTTAATACGTACATAACTTCGAAAAATCAGAGATTCGAGCGAAGCCTGGATTCCCAGCGTGGGCGACCGGAATTTGATCACTAAGCTATCACTGCTCTTAGCTATTCAGCTATCATATGCTCCTTACCTCTGCCAAAACCAGATGCGCCGCCTTTAGATTCAGCAGAGACGAACTGACCGATTGCAGAGGCTCCCCCATGTGCATTCTCTTGAAATTCGATCTCTGCGACAATTATGTTGTCCTCCAATACTGAACCACAATTCGTGCACACCGCATCACCTCTCGATGGGTCCACCTCGATCTCAGATGAGCCGCAATGCTTACATTTCTTTCCAGACATGATGTTTCAAAACTTTAACAACTAGAACTAGTTTACTAACCTCCTAAATTACCTAGTTATGAATGAATGCCTAAAACTTATCTGAATTTATTATTTCTACGTAGCTCTTCATTAACTGTGCATACTTTTAATTGCAATCAAAACGTAATTTATTATTACGAATACACAAATAATTCGCACACACTGGACAGCTGTGTCGCCAGTATCGTGCATAACTTGACTTTGATAGATATTGTCAAAACATAAATTGACATATCACTTCTCGTTCAAGAATGAAATATTCCATACGAATTACTCATTTTGTTAACGTATCAACAAGATTTCAATATAAAATCTTTGTAAAAAGCGAAATTTACTTAAGATCACTAAGAAATCATACCAAGTAACAAATCAATCACGTTAAAAATCTGTTAATTTAAAGGTGCTGTTTCATCTGCCCAAATCACATTTTATCGATCAAACGAGTAATAGGGGTTAGCCGATTATTTTATTTTGAAAATGATCATTAATTGTATGATCACTTACTTGATACCACAGAGCTCTATGTTGACGCTTAAAGAAACATGCCAAAATCGCTACAGCTTGGCGCACACTATTCTAATAGATAATAGGACATAGTTCGTTTGGGCAGATACCTTCGTTGACCTCAATTCGCCGGGAAGCAATTCTTGTGTTTTAGTTAGTAAGGTTGTCGGGTACCATTGCACCGAGGCAACCACAGGAGTCCTCAGGAGTAATGACGCATCTACGTATGACTTCAGATAGGGCTTCTGTCCTGATTGAGGCAAAATCCATAGGCTGGTTTGACCATTTAACATAAGGTATGGTATTTTTCTCATTTGAAAAAAAACAGCATTGCACTCACTCCAATTGCGTTTTATATTGATTTCTCACATTGTATTTAATAAAAAATTAAAACAGGGATAAAAAAATTAACGAAAACCTACATTGTGATTACACATTACACTATATAGTGCGGCACTAAAAGTGGCGGCTATTTCACTTGCGATTGTTTAAACAGACAACTTGACTTGACTAGACATTCAAATATATAATCAAAGGTTTCTAATAATCCACGTACATAAAGAAGTTCCTATTTGCTTTCTTTATATGTTACTTCTTAATATACCTTTAAAAGGTATACCTGGGTAACAGTGTATCATACATTATTAATCAAGCAACACTTTTATATCCATGAAGTATAATAAGTTGTAAGAACTCATTTAATGTCGAATGAACTATTTTTCTAGCGATGGCGATCGATAAAATAAACCGTCGTCGATCATACGGTTAATATGGTAGAATATGGTAGCACCCTTACCTCGAACACAGGATACAAGGTAATAATAACATTCTACGATTTTTAAATACGTATTCTCTACAATTTCCTTCTCTATCTTTACATTTAAGCCTATGGATTAAAAGCAATATCTATAAAAATATGGGTTTATACACTAAATAATATTGCGACGATTTTCGCTTGGTATAATAAACAGCGAGGGAGCGAGGCATTGATGTCTATCCATCTTTCCCTTTCTGTCATTCAAGAATTTTCAATTCATATGACGTCATCGTCATATTTATTTCTCATTGGTGGAATATCGCGTCATAACGCTATTATTAGACGGTGAGATCACCCTTCAAATTGCTTAAGCTGAAGTAGGATAGCATAATAGAAAAGTATGATGGTACGAAATAAAAGTGGGCGGTTAAGACATTTCGTAATAACAAAGTAAGAAATTCTCAGGAGAAGGGCATCCCCAAAGCGAGGCCGACGTCACCGTGCAAACTGCACTGATGAGTGATGAGTCATCATTGTTGTGATCTTGTTCGCTTCCAATTTCTTTGACGCGCTTTTTATTTTGATTGTGGTATGCTGGTATGGTACTGTCATCAATGAACTGTCAGATAGATGTACTTATCTCAGTGTTCGATAGATAATACGTTGTGGTAATAGTTTTACGCTCATTGAATCAATTACGTAAATCTGGACCTGTTGTGTTAACGTGTTGAAGACTTGAACTAATGACGATGAAGCTTGAAATAAGTGATAGCCAGTCCAACCATTCGGACTTCTCCTGTGATAGCCAATCATCGCAGGGGTCTTCCACAAATGAGTTCGTATCATCGATGCCTACTTCGAGATCTTTGCTAACGGTAAGTTCTCACTAGGTTCTCGACACTTCCTTCATTTCTACAACTTGTCGATTCGTATCGAATTTTCGTCATAGTCACTATTGACAAACAATAACAGGAAATGAATTTGCGTATGTACGCAATTAGCTACCAGTTTATAATAATGAACTATTTATAAATACTCATACGAAGCAAGAATTTAAAAAATTACAGAAATATATAAGTGCTCATACAAAACAAACTAAATGATAAACCAAACCTATTTTCCTGCTCACTCTGCAGTGACAAAATAGGTGCCAATTTATTACAGAATTTGTTTACTATATTTCAATAATGCTGAATAATGTTTAATATATATTTTCTATACTAACATATAGTTATTTATGTTGATTGCAGTATAATAAATATTTATTGTAGATTCGGTCTTGATAAACATATTTTGAATAAATCTGGTATTATTATTCTATCCAAAAAATGGAGATATTTTTTTTGTTTGAAAAGTAGCAAACGATTGTGCTGGACACCTGATCTTAATGGGATACTGCAGCCCATGGACACACACAGCTAACTGTAAATAGGACTGGAAGTCCTATCTGAAGTCCTACATAGATGTGTACTCTTGAGAATTAAGATAAGACCCGCCAACCACACAACTCCAACTAAAATACAAGAAATTATTGAGAGGGCGAGGGCTTACTTAGTAATTACATAAAATGTATGTTATATTTATACCATTGGCTTAACTTAGATTTTCCATCTCTTTAAAATGTTCACTGTGTCAGATATTTTAGATAATCAAATAAGCTTCAGCACAGAGTTTATCTCAGTCAGAATCATGGTTAATTGGTTAATGTTCTAGGAGCTGCTAGGGAGTACCGCATATATTGGCTTGGCTAGTGTACCTGATACACTAGCCAAGTACAACTTGTTGTACCTGCTAAAAATTTTAGGCTGGGTGGGTATACTAGCTGGGTGAATTTTGCACTTACAATCTACTCTCTAATTATACTAACTAATATAATATTATACACTGAAACAATTGATTAGTCGGAAATAATAAAATGGATTATTAATAATTTTGTCTGCAGGAATCTACCACAAAGAATCCTTATTAAAATGGGTCTTATTGCTCTGTTTACTACCTTATTGGAAAAAGTGTGTGTCAAAGCATTTTGTCGTATCATCTGTGTTAGTCTTTAGGTTGGAATCTTATCATAATCGAGTTTTTAGACTTGCTGGCTGCAATGATTGTTTAATGTCAGGTGGACTGTAAAAAAGTTGCAACTATAAAAAGACTCAAATACAGCGGAATATATTGTGAATTGATTGTGATATGTGCCAATATGTCTAGTTTATTTTGGCATTACTGACACACCTTGTGAAGAAAACTGATATAATTCTAGTAATATGTGATAATTTTAATCTAAACACATATCACCTGATACAGAGATAAGGTGTTCTCGATTAGTAATATTTCCTAGAATTTGTTGCTTATGTCATTGGACATAAGTTTGATTGTATTCTTGAAACATGTTTATTGGAAACGGAAAAAGGTTTTTTTATTGATAAATACTGATAAAGATGTTTACTTACAAGGTAGAACAGTAATTGTTTTTAATTATGCTTACTATTGTGCCAAATGAACTACAATGCTTGCTTCCAGTAATGGCTTTGGAAAATTACTGTCTATGCAAGAAATCAATTTGTTATAATTAAATATATGACACATATATTAGTTATGATTGTCCAAGCATATGTTTTTCATTCTGGGAATTTGAGATTCAAAACCTGGGGAGGTACCAATGCCACCCGCACCATCCATTCTGAAGTCATTCTTGTGAGTCCATTGGGAAGGTGTGCTTGTAGGGTACACTTACAAATGAGACAATCATCTTTATTCTCAGGAGTGCATATTTACATACTACCATAGATAGGGCTTTGGTCTTGCTTGAATTTAGACGTGGGTATTCATGGGCTGCAATGACCACTTAACATCAGGTGGCCTGTAAGTTTGTTTGTCTCGCTTTAAGGATAAAAAAATAGTATACACACAATGTATAGTAGTAATAGTATTTTCATTTGTAGATCCTTATCCAAATTGTATGTCATCAATTCTAATACAGTTGTGCTTCAGATAACATACTGTATCTTGTGCATCATTTTGTGCATATTAAATTCACATTCTTATTATAAATACTTTGTAACAAATATCATTATGTCATTATAGACAGACATTGTCTATAAAGTGGTTACTACATGACCCTAGCACTGCTATAAGAAGTAGGAATGAAGGCGATCTTAACCCAATGGATTTGTATGACGTATTACAGTTATATGAATTAGCCCCAATTTACAGGAAAAGATTTTGTGGTTACCTTGTTACTCCTAGGGTTAGGGAGATTACATACTGTTTTCTGTGACTTGCAAGTTTTCTGATGTTTTCCTTGTTTATTTAAAAAAAACCCTCACAATCTGCTCTGAAGCAATTTTTGTCTTTCAGTTGTAGAGACGTGGTTGTCGAGTATACTTACAAGCAAAACAACTATCTTTGTCCTCAGAAACAGTGATGCATCCACATATGAGCTTAAATATGACTTCAGTCCCATTTAAGATTAAATGTGGGTATCTATGAGCTGCAGTGACCACTTAACATCAGGTGGCTTCCATGCTCGTTTGCTACTCTCATAACATAAAAAATATATATTTTAAATGAAATACGTAAATATATTATACATATTTAATTTAAGTATATAATTAACCAATTCTGTCATCCAATATTAAAACTTCTCACTGCACTATGAGTAATATATAGTTCAAGAAGTTTTAATTTTATAGTGCTATCCCCGAAGACATTTAAATTTATCTGTTTTACTAAATCCTTCACGTCATAACATAGCAAAGGAAACACAGCTGTAAGGCAAAAATGGTGGTGCGGAAGATCATAATAACCTGTAAATATGTTAAATGATAAAAAAAAACATTCTGATCCTTTTAGCCTTGTGTTGACGGTAAGTACACCAGTTATTATACAAAACATTGCATGTTATTGTAATATCTACTATATGCCTCTACAGATGTTTTTGTTCAAAGAAACACGTGTGTGCTATATACGCAAATACACTATCCATATCAGAATTAATTTACACAACCTCTGTTGTTTTGGCTTGCATGGTTTTCCTTAAATTCCACCAGGTAATTTCAATATGGCTTAATTAATTTACTGTCATAGAACATTTATTTTATTTATTTATTGTTATAGAATATTAATGTGATAATAGTTATTATTTTTTTAATTAGCAAGGTGAAAGGTAGGGCTCGTCCAGGGCGGCACCACAGCCTTAAAAATCCGCCGTGAAGCAATTCTAGTCTTTCGTTCCGTGTAAGGCCACCATCTTAGTCCTCAGAGCTAGTAACGCATCTACGTACCTCATTTGGTAATAGTTATTATTTTTTTATTAAAATGATGGAAGGTAGTAGTTCATCCAGGGAGGTACCACAGCTTTAATATTCCGCCGTGAAACAATTTTTGTTTTCGTCCGTGTGAGGCCACCTCAGTCGTCAGGAGTAGTAACGTATCTACGTTCCTCAGATAGGACTTCAGTCCTGCTTGAGATTAGATGTGGGTATCAATGCGCTGCAGTAATCTCTTACCATCAGGTGGCCTGTACGCTTGTTTGCAAATCTTCTCATATAAAAAAAAACTTAATGTACATTCTTTGTGCTGTCCAACAAAATAAAGAGTGAACTTAATTATTAGATGGGACAAGAATTAGATGGAACAACTAAAATATTTATAAAAATATAAAATGGGTACAGCCGATCGTGTCTCGAGTCTGAACTTATGTATCATAGTGATTCGACATATATGTATTTAAATATTATTTACAAAGTATGTCGCTATTTCCCGAATTATAATTTGGTTACATTTAATATGATTTATGCATGCAGAAATTTAAACCACCACCGCCCATCTCTTAAAATTGTCAGATACCATGTCACTCAACTTCTTTTCTATGAAAATCGAACTCGCAACCCACCAATGCAGTAGCAATGTATTTATACTTGAAGGAGGCAAATGGTCGTTTTTAACATTTTTCATAGTTACTTAATCTTAGTAGTTATATTTAGACTTTAAGAGTGAATGTACTGATTCTTAAAATGAAGTTGATTTGAGGAAAATGCGGGAAGGAGCCGTTGAATGGCATCGCGAAGTGACGTCATAACTTCGTGGAAAACTCAACCGGCCTGCGCCCGCGCAGCGATACACATCACGCCACCGTCTCCAGGTCTTTGACCAAATGAACAGACAACATTTTTTTTATTGACGAACGTCGTTGCGTATTGGTCACTTATCTGCTATACCGACCGTCTCCAATTCGATTTCCGAGACGCCGAATTGTAGAGTCATTTTTGCGATTTTTATATAGTAAACTTTTTTTTGGGAGAGTGTACCGTCCAATTAATAATTTCCAAGATACAGACAGACGAAATATTTAAAAACTGTCACAAAACCTTGTTTTGGTATGGTGCAATTAAGCATAATATAATGCTAGACAAATTAACATTTTGATTTCATTTAATTATTCATAAAATCAAAAATAACTAACGCTATAATAAGTCAAAATATATGTTTATGGATTTTCAATCGTAGTTAGAACTGTTAAATGTGTTTGAAGAATGTGGTATGTCAGATATTAACAGGTGTTTCTATATAGCCTTACTTTAGTTCTTGTATTTTGGTTGATAAATGGTTGCCGGGTACACTTACAGCGAGGCTACCGTCTTAGACCTCGGGAGTATTAACGCATCTATGTACGACCTTATGTAGTATTTCAATCCTCTTTGATCTTAGATGAGGTTGTCTATGGGGTGGCTTACCACATGAGGCCACCTGATGTGGTCACTGTTACCTGCACGTTTGTTTGGTTTCTTGGCATCGCATAAAAATGGGGTTCCACGTCAATTGGGCTTGTGATAGACCCCCACTGTTCGTTTCAAGATGTGTAATTTTCTCTTGGGGTATTGCAGGGATGCTACGACGCGAACTCTTAAAAAAGGTGTTAAAAGAGAATTCCTTCAAATCCGGCGATGGGTTAACGACAGTGATATGAAAAGTTTACCATCAGCTGGACCGTCTGCCTTATCGCTAAGTTGTAATAAAAAACGACTGTGAAGTCGTGCAAATTAAAGTAACTATCGGTCTAGCGTTATTTACTGCCACTATGTAAATTACCACTTAGAGTGTAACGATTGTTGTAAAAAAGTTGAGTGTTGTTAGTTGGACTCATTCTCGAAACTATTTTTGATGTTATACTTCTTTTGGCGCGTAATACAAATCAGACGAGAGTGAATTTTTCCGAATGGACCAAAAGTTGCGCGCGTCGTAACACATACTCCGATGAGAATAATTTTTATTATGATTTTCTTTACGGTTTGAGGTTATCCAAGTAGTTCGCAAGTACAAATTATTCACGTTTTATTTTATTGAGTGAAAATCTTAGCTATTTTAAGTTATTATTTGTAGTATTTGATGTTGTCTATTGTTTAATTCAGTACACATTTATTTCAATGCCTAAAAATATTTATTTGTGATTAACGTCAAAGATGTTTTACGTGCGTACGTATAGGTACACACGGTTTTTTGAATATCTTTAATACGCCCGCCATCTTGAATCAATATTTGAATTATAGAATTTAATTTCGCGCTTTACTCGCTTTGAATGTTCCATAAAATTAGTGGTTTGAGACTTGTAGGGTCCAACACCGTACATATAGTTATTATTTGTCAGCAATTCGGGTACCGTGGTTGTCCTAAGCGGTAATTGACCAGTGCACTATTAGCGGCTGATCGCGTCACGTGTACGAGCTAACTTTTTTCACGTATTATATCTTATATTCCACTATATCTTTAATTTAGTTCCTCGCTATCTATCTATTTATGCATTATCTAGCGTATATAAAGAGCAGTGATAGCCTAGTGGTTAAGATTACGGCTTCTCAAGCTGAGTAGCCGGCTTGAACCCCGCACGGACCTCTAATTTTTCGAAGTTATGTGCGTATTAGAAATTAATTATCATTTGCTTTAACGGTGAAGGAAAACATCGTGA